>JAJHZJ010000718.1:4512961-4762961 GCA_023548195.1 Bettongia penicillata ogilbyi
CCTCCTTGACTCTACCTCCCTGAATTCCTCTTGTACCCAGGCATCACCTTCTGCATGTGAAGATGTTCTTGATTCCCCCCAACCCTACTATTACCTTCCCTTCTAAGCTGCCTTGATTTAAATTATTTTGTATTTATGTAATTCTATCTATCTATCTATCTATCTATCTATCTATCTATCTATCTATCTATCTATCTTTCTGTCTGTGTATGTATGTTTCTATTCTGTCTGTCTATCTAATCTGTCTATATCTACCTACTCTGACTTTCTATCTATCTATCCATCCATCTATCTTCTATCTAATTATGTATCAATCATCTATCCTTATCTCCTCTATTAAAATGTGAACTCATCCTGAGTAGGTACTATTTCATTCTTTTTGATTGTATCATCTGTGCCTAGCACAGTGCGTGCCATACATTGGGCAGTTAATTAGTCCTTTTTGATTGATTTTTATGCCGCTGTCATTTCTAGCTATAAGCCTTCACCCCTTCTCCCATTTCACTCCCTGCATCTTCCCTCATTACAAAGAGAAATGATTCCGCAAAGCTGACCGAGAAAACCACCCAATCTGGCCATGTGTTTTTGCTGTATCATTTCTACTTCTTCTGTAGGAAAGTGTCTATAGGAAGGAATGGAAGATGAACAGAGAGACTGAGCGGTAGGAGAGAAAGCTCTGGGCATGAAATTGAGAGGGACGGATTTCAATTCAGACTCTGGTACTTACTTAATATGACCATGGATGGACCAGTTGTTTAGTGTCAGTTTCCTCACTGGAAGATCATGATGATTCCACCTGTGCTCCTGATCTCATAAATATACAGAACTTATCTATCAGTGTTTGCATGTCTGAGATAAATAGTACAGAGGGAGGCTGAGTTGGAGCCAGAATTAAATAAGGGGCAAGGTGAGGTGGCAAAAAATGTGCTGAATATGGAGACAAAGGACCTGAGTTCAAATCCTGTCTCTATCATACTACCTGGGCGATTTTGGACAATCACTTAACCACTTTGATCCTTAGTTTTCTTATCTGTAATATGGAGAGGCTGGATGAGATGACTTCTAAGGTCATTTCCAGCTCAAATAGAGCAAGCTGGGCTGTCTTCAGGAAACAACAAAGATACTTCCATAAAAGGAAAGATTGGGGCTTGTCTTGTCTGTTCCCTTCATAACTGGCACCATGCTATCCTTCTAGTTTTATCTCATAGCTCATTTTCCCGATACTCCCTCCCTTCTAATTGCAGTCATACAGAATTATTTACCTCGGCATGTGCCCTACCTCATCTAGTGCTTTTCTCATAGGGTATCCCAAACCTGGACTGAATTCTCTCCTCCCTCCCATCTCTGCCTGTTGAATGTGTGTTCTCTCTTTAAATCTCAACTAAGATTCCATTTGTTCCATGAAGACTCCCTTGAATTCCCATCAGAAAAAATCCTTTCCCATGAGATGCCATCTAATGCCTTGTCTTGTCCCTGTTTTATGCCCTCATCCTCCTTTCTTGTGTCTTATTCTCTTATTTGCCATGTCTTTGTAACTTTTCTCTCTCCTTTCTGACTTGAATGTTGCTCTGCACACATAGGTGATTCATAGGGTTTTGCTGCCACTGCCGTGTGTAAATTTCAGCTTGCTTGGCAGTAGAAGTGGGAAGATTGTGACGAATCAATGAAGGCATCATTAAGGTTCTAGGTTTGAGTAGAAGCACGCATGTGCTGTTAGTTGCTTCTTTTCCCTATTTATCTCATTTACATCACCTGTTCCACAGGGTTGTTGTAAGGAATCACTTTCTGAACATTAGTGAGCCATGTAAGTGGGATGGCTTATTATTATTTAGTTGGCCTATTATTGAATACCAGCTAATCTTAGGAGTTTTCAACTTGGTGCAGTGGAGAGCGAGCTAATTCTGAGGTTTGAGAGCCTGGGATCAGATCTCCTCTCTCACACTGCGTGAGCCTGAGTCTATCACTTAACTTCCCTGGGCTTCAATTCCCTCATATGTAAAAAGAAGAGGATTGACTCAATGGTCTCAGTGGTCCATTCCAGGTCAAGATTTATGATGCCAAGTCTCTTAACCTCCTTGTGTTGTAAAAGATCAACAATCTATAGGATGAAGGGCTTGGACTAGAGGGCTTGGTGGTCCTTCCCAGCTCTAGAGCTATGATTCTATGATCCTCAATCATTTTAGCTGCCTGCACCTCAGTTTTCTCTTTTGTACGATGAGAAAATCTGGATAGATGGCCTCTGAGGTCCTTTTCATGTCTAGGTCAATAATGCCATTAGGCATATGCCAAGAAGAACATAGAAATGGCCACCAGGGAATGGCTGTCTTCATGATCACTCCACTGTTGACTCTTGAGGTGGATTCCATATTTTCTTTACCCTTCTCTTTCTGCTTTGTAAGATTGTCCCTTCACAATATAGTAGACCCAGGATAGAATCTATTATAGGAAGAGGAAACAGGAAGTAACCAAATCTTAAATGGCTACTCAGATCTTACTCTTCTCAGGCTAGGCCTTGGTTTGCCTGGAAGGAGCATCTTCCATGTCTAGGATTCCAATCTGACTTTGCCCTTCTGAGTTCTGGCCTTACTTACACCTTTTTTGTGATATAAAGCCCAGGAAATCAAGTGTTAACTTGTCTCAGAAAGGAAGATGAACCTTGCTTTGATTCATCATGAGCAAAGACTTTCCATTAGAACCCATGTGCAAGCTTGCCTTTCCCCAAAGGTAAAAGTGGAAGAAAGGGTCCCTGAGAAGGGAGGGTGCGATGGTCCTTCTTGTCTCCTTTTGATCATGGGCAGTCAGACTTTTTTTTTTAATGGTATAAACGGAGCTTTTATTCCCAACTCCTCAATTCCTTTCCTGGGGAAAACCATTCCAGGCCAAGGAATCCAATAGTAGCAAGAAGCCGATAAAACTGGTGGTAATACTCTTAAGGGAGGGGAAGGGAGAGAGGGAGACAGAATTGAGAAGTGAGTGAGCTATTAACATATCTGCTCCTGAGTCATGTGTTCATTTCCACCTGGTACCTGAGGGGGAACAGCTGTGTGACAGATACTGGAACCACTGGACCAAAAATTCCCAGCAATGGGGACTTCAATATTGTCCTCCTCTTCTTGGGAAGCACCTCAGAATCTGTGCCCTTTCCACTCAGGGGTCAGGGTCTCCTGGGCATCTCTCCTCAGACTCCACTTCCTCCTTCCTGCCAGTGCCCTGAGGCTCCGGGCCCCTGCCTCTTGGGTTGAGGGGTATGTGGTGGGGTTTGGAGTAAAGGTTGTCCCAGACCAGGAGGAACACCTGGGGGCTGATAGCCACCCTCATTGGGGTCCAAGGGGTCCTTGCTGAGCAGAAGCCACACAGCTGGCACATGTCTGCGTACAGTAAGTGGGTCCAGACCAGCCTCGGGCACCGCAGGGACCCAGGCATCCAATGCAGTTTGGTGAGCTGATGCAGGCCAGGTAGGCATCGCCTCATAATCTCTGCACAGGTCTCAACTTTGCCTGTGGGACAGCCTGCACCAGTGAACGCTGTTCACTGGGTGGATTCGCTTTCCAGTCAGCTCAATGCAAAGCCCAGGAGGTTACGGATCTTGCTGCCATCACGGGCCACATTTCCAAGGTATCTGGAGGCAGACGTGGCACTGGGGGGCCAGTGGTTTCTCTACAGAGCTCTCCTTCTGGTAATTCTCCATGACTGGTCCAGGGACCTTCACTGTGCCTCCGCCTCCTCCCGCCAGCGGGACCTCTTACTCCGGGGAATCAAGATGACTGAGCGACGGGCTGGATGCGCGCACGGACAGTCAGACTTCTTAAAGAATAGAAGCTTCCACAGTGGGCTACAGAGGGAGAGAAACTAGACCACAAATAACAGCGGATAGTTGTGCGAAAACCAGCAGGTGAGATAATAAATGAGGCGCTTAGAAGAAATGAGGAGAGACTGAGAGCTAGCTAAGACGAGGGCTCACCCCACTCACCATGGGTACTCATTCCTTCCTCCAAATCGAAACATTCCCTCTCTACGCCCCAGTCTTTGCCCATTCCCCATAGGTCCCCCACTCATGACTTGGGTGACTCTCTACATCTACTTCAACTGGAAAGATATGTGCCTGGTCCTCTAAGCCATATCTATCCCATTCACCAACTCTCTATTGCAGCCATATTGGACTATTACCTACTCCTCCTGAATGTGCCTTGTCTGCATGCCTGGAAGACATGTCCTCTTTCTCTCTATCTTTCAGAATCATCCTTTTCAAGGCTCACCTCAGGCACCACTGCCCCAAGCAACCTTTCCTGATTTTCCAGTAGAAAGTGTCCTATCTTTCCTTAATTATTTCTAGAGTTCTTTGTGTAGATCATTAAGGCAGCGAGGGAGCAGAGTGAATAGGGTGCTGGACATAGAGGCAGAAAGACCTAAGTTCAAATGGTGTCTCAGATGCTACCTAGCTTTGTGACCCTGGACAAGTCACTTAAAAAAAAAACTGTTGACCTCAGTTTCTTCATCTATAAAATGGGAATAATAGTAGCCCCTACCTCCCAGGTTGTGGTGAAGATAAATTGAGATAATATTTGTAAAGCACTTCGCAAAGCTTGAAGCACCAAATAAATGGTAGATGATGAGGATGACAATTACAGCACTAATGGGAGTGATGATGGTATCTCTTTTGTCAGCATCATCCCTCCTTTGGATTATGCTTAAATATGTACATACCATATCACCCCCTCTTCCCTACAATTCCCTCAGTTCCTTGAGGGCACCTAGGTAGTGCAGTGGATAGAGCACCAGTGTAGGAGTCAGGAGGACCTAGTTCAAATCTCACCTTAGACACTTGTCACTCACTAGCTGTGTGACCTTGGGCAAGTCACTTAACCCCAATTGCCTCATCCTGGGCCATCTCCAGTCATCCTGATGAGTATCTGGTCACTGGATTCAGATGGCTCTGGAGGAGAAGTGAGGCTGGTGTCCTGCACAGCCCTCCCTCACTCAAAACAAAGTCAAGTGCAAGTCATGTCATCATTTCTCTGTTGGCATGATCTTCTTCGACAGTGAAGGAAGAACATATAAGTTCCTTGAGGGCAAGGATTATGACATTTTTTTCTTTTTGTTCCCAGTGTTTTCCATCTAGTAATATCAATGAATGTTCAATGAATGAATAAATAGGATGACATCTCTCTCACCCACCGAAGCTAAAGGTATGAAAGTTGAAGTGAGTTGAAAACCAATAAAGCACTTAATTCTTGACTCTTGGTGTCCAGGTACAAACTCTCCAGTTATTACCGAGCACTTACTGGGAGTTCTTTCAGCAGAACCATAGCTAGTATGAGGCAGAAGAGGCTTTGTTCCAGGATGCCAAAATCTGAGGAAGAGATACTTTCTTATCTTCCACATTCTCCAGGATACCATGAGCTTGTCATTCCCTCTTGATGCTCTCTCTCAACTCAGCTTCCGCAGTTGTATGCTTTTGTTGGTGTTCATTCATTAGATCATGTCCTACTCTTTATGACTCATGGACCATGGAACTCCAGGCCCTTCCATACTGGACTATCTCCCAAAGTCTGCCAAAGTCATGTTCATTGCTTCCATGATATTTTATATCCATATCTTCCTCTGCCATCCCTTTCTCCTTTTGCCATCAATCTTTCCCAACACCCGGGGCTTTTCCGATGAGTCCTGTCTTCTCATTTTGTGAACAAAGTATTTAAGCTTCTGCTTCAGCATTTGACTTCCCAATGAGTAGCTTGAGTTAATTTCTTTCTTTTTTTTTTTTTTTAATTTATTTATTTGTTTATTTATTTTACATTCATTTTCACAAATTTTTGGGTTCCAAATTTTCTCCCTTTTTCTCCCCTCCCCCCACCCCAATACCCCAAGCAATCTAATTTTCCCTATCTCCAATCTGTCCTCTCTTCTGTCATCCCTCCCTTCCCTTGTCTCTATCTTCTCTTTTCTCCTGTAGGGCCAGATGACTTTCTATTCCTCATTAACTGTATGTCTTCTTTCCTAGTTGCAACAGCAATACTAAACAATTGTTCCTAAAACTTTGAGTTCCAAATTCTCCCCATCCCTCCCTCCCCACCCATTCCCTTTGGTACGGCAGGCAATTCATTATAGGCCATATCTGTGTAGCTTTGCAAATGACCTTCCTGATAGTCGTGTTGTGTAAGACTAACTGAATTGCCATCCCTCCTCACCTGCCCCTCATTGTTTCTCTTTGATCCTGTCCCTCCCCAAGTGTTGACTTTCAATTACTCCCTCCTCCCTTTGCCCTCCCTTCCATCATCCCCCCCCAATATCTCCTTCTCCCCCGCTTTCTTATACTGTAAGATAGGTTTTCATACCAAAATGAGTGTGCATTTCACTCCTTCGTTTAGTCAAATGTGATGAGGGTAAACTTTTGTTTGTTTGTTTGTTTGTTTGTTTGTTTTTCTTCAGCTCTCCTCTTTTTCCCTCCACTAAAAACATCTCCTACTTGCCTCTTAAATGACATATAGTTACCCCCTTCCATTTCTCCCTCTTTCCTCTCACTACATTTCTCTCTCATCATTTACCTTAATTCCTTTTAAGGTATGGTCCCATCCTATTCAGTTCAATCTGTGCTCTCTGTCTCTGCATGTGAATGCATGTGTGTATGTGTGTGCATGCATGTACATGTGTATGTGTGGTCCCACCAACCACCCAGATACTGAAAAGTTTTAAGAGTTAGAAATATTGTCCTTCCATGTATGAATGCAAACAGTTCATTTCTGGTAAGTCCCTTAATACTTCTCCTTGCTGTTTACTTTTGCATGCTTCCTCTCATTCTTGTGTTTGAAAGTCAAATTTTCTTTTCAGCTCTGGTTTTTTCATCAAGAATGATTGAAAGTCCTCTGTTTCATTGAAAGACCATATTTTCCCTTGAAATATTATACTCAGTTTAGCCGGGTAGGTGATTCTTGGTTTGAGTCCTAGTTCCTTTGACTTCTGGAATATCCTATTCCACGCCCTTCGATCCCTTAATGTAGAAGCTGCTAGATCTTGGGTTATCCTGATTGTATTACCACAGTACTGGAATTGTTTGTTTCTGGCTGCTTGCAAGATTTTTTCCTTGAGCTGGGAGTTCTGGAATTTGGCCACAATGTTCCTAGGAGTTTCTCTTTTTGGATCTCTTTCAGGTGGTGATCGATGGATTCTTTCAATACTTATTTTGCCCTCTGGTTCTAGAATGTCAGGGCAGTTTTCCTTGATAATTTCATGCAAGACGATGTCTAGGCTCTTTTTTTGATCATGGCTTTCAGGTAGTCCCATAATTTTTAAGTTGTCTCTCCTTGATCTATTTTCCAGGTCAGTTGTTTTTCCCATGAGATATTTCACATTCTCTTCCATTTTATTGTTCTTTTGGTTTTGTTTGGTGATTTCTTGGTTTCTCATAAAATCATTAGACTCCATCTGTTCCATTCTAATTTTGAGAGAACTATTAAATTCAGTGAGCTTTTGAGCCTCTTTTTCCATTTGGCTCATTTTGCTTTTGAATGCATTCTTCTCCTCATTGGCTTTTTGAACCTCTTTTGCCAATTGAGTGAGCCTATTTTTCAAGGTGTTAATTTCCTCAGCATTTTTTTGGGTCTCCTTTACCAAGATATTGACCTTTTTTTCATACTCTTCTTGCATCTTTGTCATTTCTTTTCCCAGTCTTTCCTCCACCTGTCTAACTTGCTTTTCAAAATCCTTTTTAAGCTCTTCCAAGGCCTGAGCCCACCCAACACCCCCCTGGGGTGTCTGGGGTACTGAGGCCCCGCCCTCCACATCTTTCCCTGATGGGAAAAATACGTTCTCGTCCTCCCCATCAGATCCGAAGGTTGGGATCATTTGCATTTGTTGGAAAAAACTCTCTAAAGTCTTATTTTTCTTCCCCTTTCTAGGCATTTTCCCAGCCAGTTACTTGACCTCTGAGATTCCCTTCCACCCCTGCCTGGATCCGCCCAGCCAGCGCCTGGCCTCTGAGATTCAAATGGGCTTTCCTCCTGCTGGCTGTCAATCAGTGAGCTTTAGTTCAGGTGCTGGGGCGGGGCCAGGGCTGTCTCCGAGACTCTGATCCCTTGGGGGGCTTTATGCAGCGACTCTCAAGAATGGAGCGGGTGGGGGCGGGGTGGGGGGCCCGCCTCCCAATCTCAGCTCCCCTGGGGGTCCCGAGCAGAAACCTTCAGCAACAGAGTGGGCTGGGGGCAGGGCCGTCTCTCAGGCTCAGCTCCGTCAGGTTTTATGCGGGAATCTTCTGTAATGAAGATCCTGCTTGCTGCTGGGGGATTCCTGAGTCCTGGGCCGCTGCCGCCTCAGCCGCCGCCCACGCCTCTGCCTCCGCCGCTTCCTGCCCCCGTCCCTGCCGCCGCCGCTTCCTCCCGAGGGGGCCCGAGTCACAGACGCCCTGCTTCCCCTCTCCTTCAGCCCGGCCTCTCTCACTGACCTGCTTCTGTGGGCGGAGGGACTTTCCCGGCTGCTTCAGCTTCCGTCTCTGAAGCCTGCTCCGATCCGCTTCTCTGAGGCCTCGGCCAGGGCAGCGCTGGGGGTCGGGTTTACTCTCCGGGGCGCGCCGGACCCTGGGGACGGGTCTTGAGGGCTCCCTGGGACGGAAATCTCCACCACTCTGCCTCTGCACACCTTGCACTCACCCAGAATCTATGGGGGACTCTTTCTACACCAATTCCATGGGCTTTGGTTTCGGAGCTCGTAAACGTGCGTCCTTCTACTCCGCCATCTTGGCTCCGCCAAGTGTTGAGTTAATTTCTTTAGCTATTGACTGATTTGATCTCCTTGCTGTCCAAGGAGCTCTCAAAAGTCTTCTCCAGCACTAATCTCTCATACCCTTCTTCTCTGTCTACCCTTGGCAACCCTGCTACACCAATGGATTTGACCTAAGAACATTTACAGCTCTGTCTTTTAGTACTCAAAGGTAATGCATTTTGACAGTTTCTAAACTATTCTTGAACTCTTAAAGTAACTCTGGCCATGAGAGCAATATTATTTCTAATATTCTTAAGATCTTATTTTTAAACCAGAAGAACTCTGCCCCTCGTTACCATAATTCCGATCTTTCCCTTTATCTATACTAAGGTGAATAACTATTCCTGTGTCTCCTACTTTTGAGATACTTTCTGGGTTTTGGGGAATAATAAGATATCAAACATTTTCCATTCAGTCAAGTCAAAAAGCCAAATAAAGTTAAGGCCCTGATTTTATTTTATTTATCTTTCACTGATGTTACAAATCAGTCCTAGTCTTAATATTTTTTTCCAATGCTGCATTATATTATGTCCTGTCATATTTTTTGTGATTTGAAAATAAGTCAGGCCCATTGGTTTCTCTGAGCAAAGTGTTACTACCAGGAAAGGTGACACAAAATAGAGATACATTCTCCCCTTTGCAAAGTGAGACTTTTTCAGATTTTCCTAGAAAAGACTTGAGAAGGTCTGGTGAGCAAACAGCCCCCACTCTTGACTGCTCTGAAAGAGGAAATTAATTTTTCTTTAAGTCTTTTATCAATACAGTGTTCATCACATTGTCTCTCAAGGCTTTTTACCCTGACCTCTGTGATCTCATCACTCACACAAAGTCAAACAGGAGCAATTATAGGCAGACCTTGGTGGCAGAACTGGTTGAGCTATGTTGACAGAAGATTTTTTCCTGTTGTATGGGTTGTTGAGCGTCCTCCATTAAAGCATCAAAGGTCTAAATTGGCATGAGGATGAGGTGAAGGGGACAGAACAAGACCAGCTTTCCATTACAAGATTTCCTCTTTCAGTCTATTTTCTTCTTTGCTTCATTCATGGGAAATGATTGCGCTCAGTAAAGGAGAAAATCTTGTTTCCAAGAGGGGAGAGCTGAATAGGGTTCCATGCTGAGTTTTTCCAATGTGGCCTATTAGGGAATTCCTGTCTGTGCAAGGCTTACAGATCTCCAGACATACTTCATGTTTGTGACAGTTGGTTTTGAGTATCGTATATGAGTCCATATTGTTACCTGAATTTTGCTAGAAAGACAAAAAGAAAGACGAGGCATTGCTGCCTTGATTCTAACGCCTATACTGTCCTAAAGAGAGGACCGAAAGTGTCATATATTGTGCAGTCTCCTCTCATTTTCTCCATTGTTCTCCATGCCGCTAAAACACTCAAGGGTATAGGGAAGTAAGGGAATCAATCCCACCCAAATCTCCTGAGCTTATAGAATTAGAGATTTAGAGATGGAAGGCATTTCAGAGGTCATCAAATCCAACCTGCTTACTTTACAGATGAGAAAATGGAGACACAGAGAAGTTAATTGACTTGCCAAGGTCATGATCATTAGTATCCAAGTTGGGATTTGAACTTAGGCCTTCTTGATGCCAAGTTAAGTGCTCTATCCACTACTCCACAATGCCTTTTAAGTGTCAGTATATAAGACTGGGCACAGTGAATGCAAAAACCCTACTCCTTGGGATGATGTCATGGATCAAGAGTAGAAAATACTGTCCAAAATGATGGGTGAATCTCATTCTGTAAATATACCCCATTTAAGAGTTTGGGTAACATAGAGAGGGAGTGTGATCAGTGTTTCAGTCTTGGCTTTCAAAACTAAAACAAGCATTTATTAATTACCAACGAGGATAAGGCACTAACTTAGATGTTGGGGATAAAATTATAAAAG
This sequence comes from Bettongia penicillata ogilbyi, assembly GCA_023548195.1. Lineage (NCBI taxonomy): Eukaryota > Metazoa > Chordata > Mammalia > Diprotodontia > Potoroidae > Bettongia > Bettongia penicillata. The sequence continues at coordinate 4,523,612 of JAJHZJ010000718.1, forward strand.
CTTAACAGTTCTTTGCACTCAAGGAATTTGCTGTTAGGAGGCTATGACATGCACATATGTAAGTAAACACAAATTATATACAGAGTAACTTCTAGCAGGAGAACACGCCAACAGCCAGGGTGGGAAGGCTTCCCTTGGAAGGTGCTACTTGAGCTTTGTTTTGAACAAATTGAAAATTTTAGGAGTTGAAAGTGAAGAAAGAGTGTCTATTAGATGTGGGCAAGTGCTTGTACAAAGACATGAAAAGAGATGGAATATGTATGCAGTGGTGAACTGGTAAATACTTAATAACCAGCTCTTTGAAAAAATGTACATATGACACACTTGTAAAATTAATCTGCAGTATTGTAATTCCCCCTACAGATCAACAGAACAGTAAATCAATTTGTAGCCTTTGCCAATTTCCAAAGTGTCAATACTCACACTAAAAATTTAACAATAGGCTCTGTTGAGTTGGTTTAAGCTTGCTCCAGCACACCCTGGTATATGAGCCAGCTGGAATGGAAAGTGAAGTGAAAGAGATTAATATGAAATAATTTTGGAAACATGGGTGAGAGATTGATTTCAAAGGGCTTTAAATGTGAGACTGAGTGTTTTATATTTTATCCTAGAGAGCCATTGAAGATATTTGAGTGGGTGAGTGACTTGTTTAGATTCATGCTTCAGAACTGTTGATTTGGCAGTTGTGTGGAAGATGTAGTGGATGAAGGAGAGAATGGAAGAAGGGAGAAAAATTAGGAGGTTCTTGCAATCATTCAGGTGATGAGGACTTAAATGAGGCAAAAGACTGTGTGAATGAAGACAGGACTGATGGAAAAATAATGTGGAGGTGAAATGGACAAAGTTTGACAACTGGTTAAATACAAAAGGGAAAAGAATAGAGAGAGAATTGAGGATGGTTGTAAGTTTGTAAACCTTGGTGATGACGACTGCAAGTGAAATAGGGAAGTTTGGTGGAGAGATTGGTTTGGAGCGGGTGTGGGTAAAACATATAGCAAATTCCATTTTGGTCATGTCAGTTTTGAAATGCTTCTGGAACATCTGGGAGACCATGTTCAGGAGATGGTTGATCTGGAAGGGCTCTGACACCATCTTGCCCCTAACCTCTATGAAACTCTCTTTCTTTATCTATGTTACTAATTGTTTTTGAACATCATACTTCATAAGAATATGGGAAATAATGTGCTCTGTAGACCCTCAAAACAGTCTATAAATCTGAGTTATTATTATTCTAGTATCCAAATCTCCTAATCGGTTAAATGAAGACAAAAAGAATGAAAGATTGTTTCTGTCCTGGTGAGTCCTAGTGAATAAACCAGATTTGTGCCATGGATGGATTGGACTCTTTTATATTTTTCACTTTTCCTGCAGGGTACCACAAGCCTAGACTTAGCATCTGAAATTACAAGCTATTTCCATCCTTCAACCCTTTCAACTAATTAGCCAACACTGCTAACGAGTGTTTGTCATCTGTGCCAATGGTGATCGTTTGGGTTTGAGGGAAAAAAAATTATGAAAACTTATTGACCAGAGGAAAAACATCCTTACCAGCCAAAATGTCTGGCCTAATTTGCATAATCAGCATTATCAATTTGCATAAATTTTGCGTCAGGCTGTATTCTGGGTGCCTTTAGCCCAAAATAAAATTTTCTAATTTTAAAATTGTCATTCGTTGTTTTTTTTTCCCCTCACTCTTTATACTCCAGGGGCATGTGATGGTCTCACCTTCATCCATCTGTTAGAGAACCTTATAAGGCCATCATTCTCAGCTGTTCTATTAACATACTTGACCTTTCATATCCTGCCTTCATTCCTCAGTTTTTTCCAGCCCCTCAGTATCTCTCTTTGACTTTCTTTTCCCATTTTTATGGCCTTCTTCCTAATAGGACCTCCAGTATTTGCTGAGTTATTTGATGGACAAACCTATTCCTGATATACCCATACTTGTCCAATCCCCTGTCCTTTCAAGGGTCTCTACTCCCCTTTTGGGGCCTTTTCTAGGAGTTCCTCTGCCCAAGATCCTCCTTACCTGTTTCTCATTCTATTTGCCCTCCTTAGGACTGAGTTTGTAAGATAACCCTAAAAGGAAACAGAAGTTTTTCTTTTTTTTTTTCACTCCTTGTAAGAGCTGAGATTCTATGGTTATGATTTTTTTTCAAGCCAATTAGGGCATATTGTACCTTGAACACATTCACTTAAAATATATATAAACATATGCATATATACATACATGTATATATGTATATGTGCATCTATTTATCCATCCAATCTTGTCTGTCAATCTATCCTATGGATGTATCTATCTGTCCTGTATGACTATGTATCCTGTCTATGTATGTATGTGTCTGTCTGTCTATTTATCATCTATCTCTGTCTGTCTGTCTGTCTGTCTCTAGTGTGATGGACAGAGAACTAGTCTCAAAGGCAGGAAGACCTGGTTCAAGCCCAGCTGCTGACTCTGGTCACGTGATCCTCGGCCAGTCAAATCCTCTCAGCACTCTAGGTAGCTCTCAAGGACAGTAGAAGTTACAGAGATGGTGCAGACATGTATTGATAGAGGGAGTTTTCTCCACCGGGAGTTCCCAATACTAATGAAATTGGAGGTCTAGGGTAGTGATAAGGAAACTGAGAGGTTCAGAAGCGCTTTGGTCAGTCACACAAGCCAGGGTGCCAGTGGCATGTTTGCAGAATGTTTGCTTATGATGATACTTTGTGTACTGTAGTTGAAATTCCTTTTAATTTTTTGGAAAAGATTTTGAAGTAGACCAAGAAAAGCATTTGTGTTTCCCCCTCTGTCCCATTAGACTGTGTATGCCTTAACAAAATGCTTGTTTATGATGTAAAAGGTAAATCATAAAGTTGAAGACTGGAATGTCAAGAGTTGTAGGTCAGTTCTTTACAGATTGCTCAGCCTTGACCTTGGCCTTTCCCTGTACCCCAAATTTCATCCTCGTATTATTAAAGCATAGTAGGCTACATACACAGTTCAGGATGGATAAGGAAGAAATAGAAAAGTCTAAAGAAGCGTCATTTAGATGTTCAAAGGATCCCATGATCTCTGAATTTCACAGTCCCACAACACTGGCCATTGACATCATAGGCATACCTACAAGAATAGGAAAGGCTTCAGAAAGCATTGTCAAGGACATAACTATCTGACCTCATGACACACAGTCGTCATTGTCCGTAATATTAGTGTTCTCTGTCTTCTCTTGCAGTACTGATTGAGATTTCTCTTCATCATCATGGGGAGATTTCATTTAGCTCTCTCAATCTCCTCCCCATCCTACCTCACCCATTAACCTCTTTGCCTTTCCCTTCAACGCAATCAACTCTACAATGATAATGGAATGGTCAATTAGGACTATCAGCCCAAAGTCCTAGAATCAGACTCTCCCTCTCCTCCTCCTCCTCCCTCTCCCTTCCTCTCAACTCCCCTTCTTCCTCTTTCCCTCCCCTTCTCCCCCTCTTCCCCTCTTCCTCCCTCTCCCTCATCCTCTCTCTCCCTCTCCGCCTGCCCCCCACCATAATAAGCTGTCTATGGATGACCTGCCAACAAAAGAAAGGATGACATTCTTGTTAGGTCTCTTTGGCATCAGTTGCTGCCTTCTTGTTCTCATATATCAATTGCCCTGCCTCCCTGATCACGGTAATAGATGAAGTACTTTACACATGAGGTTAGACTAAAAATGGTAGCACTTTTAGGTCTGAAAAGATAAAGTTTGACACAGGCGATGATTGAAGTCTATAACATCATGAAAGGAAAATGCAGAATCTGCTCGTCAAATTCTGATTATAGCACTACAGAGCATTCCTTTAAACCAGGTGGCATTCTAAGACAAATAGAAGAAAATGCTAATTTACGTAGTAGGTAGAAAACATTTGATACTCTTGACTCTGGAAATCTGTCCAAGTTGAACATATAAATAGGTTCAAGAGTAGATAAATTCACATATGACACCTTAGGAGTGCATCCCTTACCTATAAAAATGATGTTGAGTAGGGCAAATAGCATAAAATATCCTTTGACTCCATTGTTGGAGATCAAATGAAAGCCCACATAGATGGCTGGTCTATTTCAACATGGCATTTCTGATGTTTTCCAGAGGCAAGCTGGAGCTTTGAAAATAAAACCTTCATCTTTAGAATGCAAACATCAATCTAACACATTCACCTTTTCAAGGCCTTGTCTACTTTAGACGCTTAGTGATCTACTGAAGCCTGGTACCTTATGAAATGCTTTAAAACATCATTAGGCTGAATTTAATTTTTTAAAAAAGCAAGCCATAGTGTGTTAAAATTGGAAGGAGACTTAGTGCTAGAGACCAATTCTCACATTTTAAAGATAAGGGAAGTGAGGGCTGAAGAAGGTAGAGTAACACCCAAGGTCGTACCTTGAGACAAGTCTATGGATTTCCAGTAAAGTGTTTTAATTATATAGCATATTATCTCCCAAGGCCTTCCAATGTGGCTTGATTCACTCACATTTTCTAATGCTATTTTTTTTTTGTTGCCTTTCTGGGTGGTCCTTTCTCTTACTTCCTTTATCATAAATCCAGGAGAACAAAAGGTCTGCCTCCAGTAAATAGTAAACATTCCAGGTGTCCCTACACCCCCTTCCCTACTCCCCCCAACAACTCTCTTACCCAGAAACACCAGTTAATATGAAAATCAAAGAGAACAGAATTAGGCATCCATACCTATTCAACTTACTTCATGCCCTTGACCTAGTTTGCGGTCAACTTGCAGGGACTGGTTTCCTTTGAGCCCTAAGCATGAGGGGCAGTCCTCATTTTCACCGCTGCTTTTAAGTGGCTAGGACTAATTTTGAACTGCTAACTTAGACAAGGGAGCTGGTCACCTGGGCAAATGCTTGAAGTTTCTGTTTTGTTTTGTTTTCATGTTTCTACCAAGTGGAAGGACAGGCCAAGTTCCCCTCAAGTTGTGCTGAGGTTTGTGAACCTTTTGGCATCCCTGGGCTAGAACTGTACCAGGTAATCAGTATTTCATGATCCTCTGCTAGGTGTGAAATTTTAATCAAAGGAATTTTATTTTTGCAAAACTGTCACTCACCACCAGACTTGTCACAGAGCATTAATTCTCATATTCATCGAGGTTTGAGATGAATCAGGTAGTATCGAGAAGAATGTCAGATCCAATACTTTTTCTGAGACGGTAAAAATATTGGGGGAGCTCTGATACTCTTTTTTAAAGAAAAAAGCACAACAAAAATTCTGAGAGTGTAACCCTGTCTTTAAAACTTGGCAATTACCGGGGGGCGGAGCCAAGATGGCGGAGTAGAAGGACGCACGTTTACGAGCTCCGAAACCAAAGCCCATGGAATTGGTGTAGAAAGAGTCCCCCATAGATTCTGGGTGAGTGCAAGGTGTGCAGAGGCAGAGTGGAGGAGATTTCCGTCCCAGGGAGCCCTCAAGACCCGTCCCCAGGGTCCGGCGCGCCCCGGAGAGTAAACCCGACCCCCAGCGCTGCCCTGGCCGAGGCCTCAGAGAAGCGAATCCGAGCAGGCTTCAGAGACGGAAGCTGAAGCAGCCGGGAAAGTCCCTCCGCCCACAGAAGCAGGTCAGTGAGAGAGGCCGCGCTGAAGGAGAGGGGAAGCAGGGAGCCTCCGTGACTCGGGCCCCCTCGGAGGAAGCGGCGGCGGCGGGGACGGGGGCAGGAAGCGGTGGCGGCAGAGGCGTGGGCTGGGGCTGAGGCGGCAGCGGCCCGGGACTCAGGAATCCCCCAGCTGCAGGCGGGATCTTCATTACGGAAGATTCCCGCATAAAACCTGACGGAGCTGAGCCTGGGAAACGGCCCTGCCCCCGCCCCGCTCTGTTGCTGAAGACTTCTGCTCGGGACCCCCGGGGGAGCTGAGATTGGGAGGCGGGCCCCCCACCCCCGCCCCCACCCGCTCCATTCTTGAGAGTCGCTGCATAAAGCCCCCCCCCCCCCCCCCCCCCGAGGGATCAGAGTCTCGGAGACAGCCCTGGCCCCGCCCCAGCACCTGAACTAAAGCTCACTGATTGACAGCCAGCAGGAGGAAAGCCCATTTGAATCTCAGAGGCCAGGCGCTGGCTGGGCGGATCCAGGCGGGGGTGGAAGGGAATCTCAGAGGTCAAGTAACTGGCTGGGAAAATGCCTAGAAAGGGGAAGAAAAATAAGACTTTAGAGAGTTTTTTCCAACAAATGCAAATGATCCCGACCTTCGGATCTGATGGGGAGGACGAGAACGTATTTTTCCCATCAGGGAAAGATGTGGAGGGCGGGGCCTCAGTACCCCAGACACCCCAGGGGGGTGTTGGGTGGGCTCAGGCCTTGGAAGAGCTTAAAAAGGATTTTGAAAAGCAAGTTAGACAGGTGGAGGAAAGACTGGGAAAAGAAATGACAAAGATGCAAGAAGAGTATGAAAAAAAGGTCAATATCTTGGTAAAGGAGACCCAAAAAAATGCTGAGGAAATTAACACCCTGAAAAATAGGCTCACTCAATTGGCAAAAGAGGTTCAAAAAGCCAATGAGGAGAAGAATGCATTCAAAAGCAAAATGAGCCAAATGGAAAAAGAGGCTCAAAAGCTCACTGAATTTAATAGTTCTCTCAAAATTAGAATGGAACAGATGGAGTCTAATGATTTTATGAGAAACCAAGAAATCACCAAACAAAACCAAAAGAACAATAAAATGGAAGAGAATGTGAAATATCTCATGGGAAAAACAACTGACCTGGAAAATAGATCAAGGAGAGACAACTTAAAAATTATGGGACTACCTGAAAGCCATGATCAAAAAAAGAGCCTAGACATCGTCTTGCATGAAATTATCAAGGAAAACTGCCCTGACATTCTAGAACCAGAGGGCAAAATAAGTATTGAAAGAATCCATCGATCACCACCTGAAAGAGATCCAAAAAGAGAAACTCCTAGGAACATTGTGGCCAAATTCCAGAACTCCCAGCTCAAGGAAAAAATCTTGCAAGCAGCCAGAAACAAACAATTCCAGTACTGTGGTAATACAATCAGGATAACCCAAGATCTAGCAGCTTCTACATTAAGGGATCGAAGGGCGTGGAATAGGATATTCCAGAAGTCAAAGGAACTAGGACTCAAACCAAGAATCACCTACCCGGCTAAACTGAGTATAATATTTCAAGGGAAAATATGGTCTTTCAATGAAACAGAGGACTTTCAATCATTCTTGATGAAAAAACCAGAGCTGAAAAGAAAATTTGACTTTCAAACACAAGAATGAGAGGAAGCATGCAAAAGTAAACAGCAAGGAGAAGTATTAAGGGACTTACCAGAAATGAACTGTTTGCATTCATACATGGAAGGACAATATTTCTAACTCTTAAAACTTTTCAGTATCTGGGTGGTTGGTGGGACCACACATACACATGTACACGCATGCACACACATACACACATGCATTCACATGCAGAGACAGAGAGCACAGATTGAACTGAATAGGATGGGACCATACCTTAAAAGGAATTAAGGTAAATGATGAGAGAGAAATGTAGTGAGAGGAAAGAGGGAGAAATGGAAGGGGGTAACTATATGTCATTTAAGAGGCAAGTAGGAGATGTTTTTAGTGGAGGGAAAAAGAGGAGAGCTGAAGAAAAAAAAAACAAACAAACAAACAAAAGTTTACCCTCATCACATCTGACTAAACGAAGGAGTGAAATGCACACTCATTTTGGTATGAAAACCTATCTTATAGTATAAGAAAGCGGGGGAGAAGGAGATATTGGGGGGGGATGATGGAAGGGAGGGCAAAGGGAGGAGGGAGTAATTGAAAGTCAACACTTGGGGAGGGACAGGATCAAAGAGAAACAATGAGGGGCAGGTGAGGAGGGATGGCAATTCAGTTAGTCTTACACAACACGACTATCAGGAAGGTCATTTGCAAAGCTACACAGATATGGCCTATAATGAATTGCCTGCCGTACCAAAGGGAATGGGTGGGGAGGGAGGGATGGGGAGAATTTGGAACTCAAAGTTTTAGGAACAATTGTTTAGTATTGCTGTTGCAACTAGGAAAGAAGACATACAGTTAATGAGGAATAGAAAGTCATCTGGCCCTACAGGAGAAAAGAGAAGATAGAGACAAGGGAAGGGAGGGATGACAGAAGAGAGGACAGATTGGAGATAGGGAAAATTAGATTGCTTGGGGTATTGGGGTGGGGGGGAGGGGAGAAAAAGGGAGAAAATTTGGAACCCAAAAATTTGTGAAAATGAATGTAAAATAAATAAATAAATAAATTTAAAAAAAAAAAAAAAAAAAAAAAAAAAAACTTGGCAATTACCGTCCGTTCCACTTGCAATACAGAGCAAAAAGAACTCCAGTCTGGGCCTGGTGAACAGAGGCAAGAAATTATAGGATTAAGAGCTGGACATTAAAGAACATCTAGTCCAATCCCTTCATTTTACACAGGAGTAAATTACAACCCAATGAGACTGAATGACATGCCCAAGGTCACTCAGGGAAGTAGCTTCCAAGTCATGCTGTTGGCACTCAGGTCTCCTCATAAACCTCACTGGAATGTCAGCTCCTGCCTCTGGGCCCAGGGCTCGGAACCATCAATCGCCTCTGAGCCCTGCCTGGCCCTTTCAGCTCTTGCTCCTTTGTAGATGCTGTCTTTCTCTGCTAGAATGTAAGTTCCTAGGACCAGGGACCGTCTTGCTTGCTTGAATTTGTATTTCTTGTACTTAACAGAGTGTCTGGCAAATATTAAGCACTTAACAAATGCGTCTTCTTTCCTTCCTCCCTCCTTCCCTACCTTGTTCCCTTCTTTCCCCTCTCTCTCTTCCCTCCCTAGCTCTCTCTTTGTCTCTCCCTTCCTTTATTCTTCCTCTTCTCCTCCTTCCCTCCTTCTTTTCCTTCCCTCCTTCTTTTCCTTCCTTCCTTCCTTCCTTCCTTCCTTCCTTCCTTCCTTCCTTCCTTCCTTCCTTCCTTCCTTCCCTCCCTCCCTCCCTCCCTCCCTCCTTCCTTCCTTCCTTCTCTCCTTTTTACCTTCCCTCTCTCCTTCCGTTCCTTTTTTCTTCCTTCATTCTAGCAGAGGAATAAAGATTCTAACTCCAAAATCTTCATTTAAGGAGAGAAATACACACACACACACACACACATTTGACAGGTGTCTTCCAAACATCAAAGGGCTTTTAACAGGAAAGGGAGTTGATGGGGTGGGGAGGGTGGCAGAGGAGGAAACGTCCTACATTTATCTATCAAGCTAGATATCACGGAGTAGGGATTCTTAACCTTTTCTATGTCATGCCCTCCCTCCCCCTGCCAGTCTAATAAAGCCTATCAACCTCTACTCAGAATGTTTTTAAATAACTGAAGGAAATGCTAAATTGTAGTAAGAGATTAGTGAAATTAAAGATGCCATTTTTTTCCATCCAAGTTCACATATCTTCTAAAATCTATCTATGGACTTTGGGAGTTCACAGATCCTAGGTTAAGAACTGCTCCCATAGATACTAGGAACAATGTAGAATTAATAGTAATAGACATGCCTAGAAATTCATAAGAAATAGAAATCTAAGAAAGGACCCCCAGAAAACTCTTAGATGGCTATATATCAATGCTTAAAGTATGTTTTATATGATTGCTGAGTAACTATTTGTGATTTTAACAGATCTTGGAAAGCAAGAAAGGAACTTCAAAAGTGCTAGATTGAAAATGTGTCCCTGTTTAAAAAAAGGTTAGAGAGTAGAACTTATAAACTTAGAAGCCAGTGAGCTTGACTTTGATTCCTGGTAAAATTCAAAAATACAGTATTAAAGCTCCAGTCACAGCTCTTTCAGCCATTTACATTAGAGTACATTACTTTCTAAGAAGAGGAAATTATGGGATCATTTATTTGATTCTCACTAAGTATATGAGACAATGCGTTGGCTATCAATGGAAGGGTGGCTGGGGAATGTAAGGAGGATGGTGACCAGTGCTGTCAACAGTGAATTGTTACTCTCAAGATGATCAGTGGATCATCTTGGTCTCTGGCCAATAGAAAAATAAGAAACCAAAGTTAGACCTGTTAATTTTTCTACTTTTTGGTGGATTCGATGTAGGCTTCATGGGAAAAAGAGAAACTGGTGAATAAAGTCAAGTTTGGGATTTCAGGGACCGGCATTATTCCATCTCTAACTCCCATCCCCACCAGCCTGAACCATTCTTTGAGCTGGCTATCATAACTATGTTTTAAGAATAAGCAGAACACTTCTCCATCTTCTTCCTCTTTAAATCCCTTGAGGAGACTTGGGTTTGAATCCTTTACCTCTGGTATTGATTTACTATGTCATGATATTAACTTGGAATTTTTTTTTCCTGAGGTAAATGGCAAGAAATATATTGTTGGGTTAGTATACTAAGGAGAAAGTCAGCTAGGGTGTCATCTCTAGCTTCCTGTTTTAACCGATCATTCTTGCTTGCTGAATGGTAAGCTCCATTGTTTCCATAGTACTGAAAGATTACATGTCCTATCAGCACTCTCTAAATGTACCTCAGAGGCAAAGCCTTAGTCATGTCTCTGAACATGGACAGGCATTAAATCTATGTGAATCTCAATTATTTTCATCTGGACGATGGAGCTAGCTGTACTTCACTGAGTTACTGTGCAGTTTCAGTTTAAGGATAAGTGCTATATAAATGTAAGATATAATATTACTTATAGCCTAGCTTACCTTTGGCAACTGCTTCCAGACTTTGCTTGATCACTTGCCTGAGGAAGAACATCTTCGATCACTGACCCTCAAATCTACTGAACTGTTAATTAATGGCCCAGGAACTTGTATTACCTTCCAGCTACTTAGCCTCATGATACCTACTGATGCTAAATGCCTCCCTAATTCAATTTAATAAACATTTACCAAGAGCATACTATGTACCAGGTACTGTGCTAAACACTGGCAATGTAGGGGGAAAAAGTTCCTGCCCCTCAAGGTATTACCCATATTACCCAAATTATTACCCAAATATTGCCTAAAGACTGGATATAATAATAAAAATATAATGACAATAAAACTAATAAAACATTCACATAGCACTTCAATACTTCATAGTGCTTTCCTCATAGCAACCATCCAAGAAAAGGAGTGCAGATTAGTATAAGTACTCCTTTCAGTGGTGCAGATCACAACCTATCTCCATCTTTCATCCTGTCTGATTCATTGATTTCTTCCCATATATCTTCTATCAGAAGGTGTGTGTGTGTGTGGGGGGGTTTGTGTATGTGGGTACAGGGGCAACATGCTTGGGAACCTTCCTCTATATGTCAACGTTATAGAGATGCAAATGTCATATTCATGTTGTCCATTGATCATCCTTCCTATAGTTACTTGACCAGCCCACCTGGGTTGGTTTAAATTGTTTAAGCCACTTCTTTATTATTTTTTTTAAGGGGTCACAGACCACTCACAAACACCATGTGCTTCTCTCATATCCTTTGGGAGAGCCATAACTTTGACTCTTCAGAAACTGTGGAATTCGTTGATTTGCAGCCATATAGCATTACCAGAAGAATATCAGTATTTAAAAGGATAGGCATTTGTTTTGGGAAAAGTATGATTCCTGTTTTATAGATGTGACAACTGAGGCTCATGGAAGCAATGAATCAATCAATAATTGACAAGCATTTATTAATAGCATATGCTATTCACTTAGTGGTACTAGGGACACAAGTGCAGAGAATGAAACAATCCTTACAATAAATAAGTGCAGAGAATGAAACAATCCTTACAATAAATAAAAATTACAATCCTTACAACAAAAAAAACTGACTGTCAGTACAGAACTGGAACCAAGGACTTATGACCTAAATCATGGCTCTTTCCCCACCACACCATCAAAGTCAGCTTTGTAGAAGTCAGCCGTGTTTGTCCAAAGGGTAATACTCATGAATCTCGGGAAGTTCTAATACTTAATATTAGTATTTTAATTCTAATACTAGTAATCTAGTATTCTAATACCCAATAAGGTTCCTATTGACTTAATAATAATTATAAATATAAATTGTAAATAAATAATTCACACAGTGTATTTTCCAATCCATCCTTTTCTATTTTGTCTTTCAAAGCAGATTTTTTCCTCTTCTCTGTGTCAACCCTGGATAGATGCTTCTGGTTGGGAGGATAGGATTGGTATTCCTGGTACCTCCAACTGGATGTCTGGAGGAAGCTGTCTTCAAGAGAGAGGAAGCTAGAGAAGGCATCTCTGGAGTTCCCCACTGTCACATCTTTTCTCTGTCTTCTCCACCCAAGCTCTTTCTCTGGAATTCTTTCCCAAATAACTTCAGCTAGAAATGTGACTCCTTCTTCCCTACCATACCCTGCTCCCTAGCACAGATGCCACTTACTGGATCTAAGAATAAAAAAGAATGCAATTTTGAGAAAGCTTTTAAAGATTTCAATTTTCTAGGAAAAAATAATAAAAGAACAGGGATGTAGCACTAAGTGTCATGCTGAGTGTTTGCTATTTGACACTTGGCTGCCATTAATGGTTAAGCAGTACTCTTTCTAGTCTGTGGGTAGAAATAAACAGGGGCCCCTCACATGTCACATGCTTAAATCAGTGATGTTAAGATGCTCCATATAGAGAAATTTGCTGACTGCACTCAACTTGCAGATTCTAAAGCAGCTTTGTGTTGGGTGAAGGAAAGACATTTCTATCCATTTCAGACAAAACAGGTCTTGTCCCTTGCTTATTAACTGGTGGCCCGAAAGGAGAGGGATTGGCGGTATTAAGAAGGGAGGCAGGGAAGAGTTAGCACTCAAGATGGTCTGTGGTTATCCTGTATACTTAGCTACTTATGCTAAGGAAAGACCTTTCTCCTTGAACAAGATGATATTCAAAGTAATTTCCCCGTTACCATTCTAAAATTGGGTGCAGCCATCATTTAAGACTCACTGCTGTTATAAAGGGTAAGGAAGGTATCCTTAGGGTCAAAGTCTCTGTTATTTAAGTCTCTCTATAAAATGTAAAGATCAACAAGGCAATGGGGTAGATAAGTGCTCCTGGAAGAGCATCTAGCTAAATTCAGAGAACTTTCTCATCAGGTAGAGAGAGGGATCAGCTTTTTGGCCATTGCAACTCTTGAAGGGCATCTGTTGAATAGAGGGTTTGCAGTCAGTGGAGGGCATGCCTCCATTAATGGAGACAGTAACTATGCCAAAGTTACAGATTCTTGAAATGCTAAAGATACTAAACTATTGAAACAGTTTATATAAACTAGACAGTTGTGTGGCATTTAGTATAGCTACTTCAATCACCATTACCCCACATGTGTATTTCTGAACAGATCCATAAGTGATCCGTATGTGGGGTTCTTAACCTTTATGGGGAATCACGAACCCCTTCAGCAGTCTGGTACAGTCAATGGATCCTCCTCGAAAATTTTTTTTAATATTGAAGGAAATGCTAAATTTCACTTACTAGTTACTGAAAATAAGATGACAATTTCTCCCCCATCCAAGTTCACAGACTCCCTGAAATCTATGAATCCCAAGTATAGAACCCTGATCTAGAGACTATGGCTGAATTCTTAGTTTTTGACTATGGTCTGGTATGTAATACTTTACTTGGTACTGGGGACTTATACCTTGAAGATTAATCATTGTGGTTGGTAACAACCACAGTAACTAACATTTATATCGTGGTTACTATGTGCCAGGTACCATAGCCGGTGCCCTGAAGATTTCATTAAACATGTCATACACAGACTGAGAACATTCAATGCTCAGAACATTCAATGCCCCAAGATATAATCTTTTTGGAACTCACAGAGGAACTCATATCAGGTATTGGGCATCTGTCTGCATGAACAGATCTTAAGGTTTTCTGCACATATATGATAATTGCATTTAGCAATATGTTCTGTAGCATACATACAAATTATGGATGTTTGTATTAGAGATGTAATTATTCCATTCATTTCTTTTTCTTGATGAATTGTAAATGATTCTAATAACACTATCCTATTCATTTATTATTTGAGATGATTAGGAATGAGTTGCTGCTAAGAAGCTATTTCAGACTTAAAATTAGGATGGTATTTGGTCTCTCCTTCCAGAAGGAGAAGTATCTGCAGATTCTTTCTTTCCACTGCTCAGATACCCACCCACCTTTTCGTTCACACATCCTTCACCCCATGCCCATATGCTGTTAAGTCCTTCGCTGTTTTGTGAATCATTTTCTACTTCTTTCTTTCCTCTTCTTGTATTCAGAGAATTTCAGAGTTTCAAAGAATCATCTAGCCCAGTGTTTCCATTTTGTAGATGAGGAAACTGAGGCTCAGACAGTTGTATTTATATGAGACCACTGAATTGACTAATTTCTGTCTTTTTTTTGAGGGGGGTAGAACCGTTTTGTCCTAACAGTTTGAGCTGGGCAGTAACTCAGTACAAATCACCATGCAGACTGTTTGCATGGTTTCTTATCTATTTAACCATATTAGAAAATTCATGGCTTTATCCTCCCCCACACTTCTCACTTTGATATATCCACCCAGCCTTCTCCTAGCTCAGACATGCAGCTCACAGCTCACAATAGTGGGAGACATGCTCCTCACGGCTTACATATTCTCTCCTCAAACCTTCCCCTCCTTCTTCTCGACACCATCCCCCCAGTACAACCTGTTCAGTTCCTATTTATGCATAACAGTACATATTAGGTGGATAAACTGTGTCTGGAGGTACTCAGTTTACTGTTTATTCCCACACATACACATGCAGATCTAGGCATTGAACATGAGGAGAACATTCACTTTTGGTGTATTCCCTTTGGAGACCTTAGAAAAATGTAACCCAGAAGGTGAATTCACATAAGTTTCCCTGTAGGCTATGTCTATGCTTTTTCGGCTGTTTCCATTCTTTTCCTGGTCCTCCTCCTGGTTTCCCTTTGTACAATGGTTAAGAGACCAGGGGATTGATTATTCAGTAACCAACTAGAGCTGCAGGTTTGAAACATCTCTGTCTGGGGAGTTCTCAGGAATGCTCCTAATGGCAGTTCGGGAGGCAAAGCTGACACCTTGCTTTGTGTTAGTAAAGGTTTCCCATCTAGGCTCCCTTTTCCCTCAAATAAGTCAGACAGAACCAAGGAGCACTGAGTAAGAAAAAACTCCAGAAGTGTGATTCCATTTTCTTAAATAACCAGTCAAAGCTAAACCAGCCTTGTGGTTAAGGCTTCAATATGCCCATCTAATCACACTTGTCAGCTGCCCCTTCAGGTCACCACATCGGTAACACAGTAAATGAGATAGGCAGTCCTTTTTGGAGACAAAGAATGGGTGTATCCATATGTGTGCATACATACATGAATGAATGGATGGATTTTTATATATAGATACAAGGCATTATTGTGCAGTGGTTAGAAAACTAGTTTCAGAATTAGGGAGAACTAGATTGAAATCTTACCACTCTATGCTTATACGACTTAGGGCAAAACTCTTGGTCCCAGGCAACCAGCTAAGACTGTAACTGGAGCAAGACATTAATCTTCATTGATTAAGTCTCTTCATAAGAAGTTGCCTGTATCAATGAAATCACAGGTTCAGTAAAAAGAAGGAAGTATGGATGCATTATGTAAATATGTTGGAGAGGCCATCTCCTATATACATTATGCATAGATAAAAATGTATATACAACAGTATATTTATTTTTGATTTCATACATACCATATATATCCATTTCTTTTTTTCTCATATATACGTATGTGTAATTTTTTATGCATGGGATACATACATAGGGTTCACTGGAGCCAGCTCATATTGGCTCAAGAGTACTGGTTGTTAAATTTGCAGTGTAAGCATTTACACCATGGAAATAGGCAAATACTACAAATTAGGGCTTGATTTATTTTTCATCAATTATCTAGACAGGAAAGTCATGGAGAAAACTGTAAAAAATGAAGATTAAACTTCAGTATTTTGGGTATACTTCTCCCATGACCCCCATCCCCACCCCCGGAAAGGTGGTTGTGAAACATTTACCAACATACCACACATATGTATATATGCAAATATAGTTCTGTATATAGTATATATACAAAATATAATATAATAATGTATAATATATTGTATTGTATATTATATATAATATAATGTATAATATATGTGCAAAATATAATAATAATACAAATAACACAAGTACATAATACATGGTGTTTTTTTTTGCTTTTTCTTATTGAGTAGGGAAGACATTATTTTCAAAGCTTTTTTTATAAGAATAAAGGATTCCAATAAAGCACATGGACCAAAAACATCTTGCTTCATGTTGGTTTGGTGTCTTTCAGTGTGACTTTAGTGGAGGGAGTTCTGGACTTTGACGGGAAGACTTAAGTTCAAATTATACATTAAACACTATTCATGTGACCCTGAACAAGGCAGTCAGGATCTCTGAGCCTCAGTTTCCTTCTCTATAAAATGGGGATAATAGCAGTACTTGCATCACAGATTTGTTGTGAGACTCGATGAGCTAAATGTATATAAGTTAGTTATTAACTTTTACAAGCCTTACACACTATACCAGGATGAGCTGTTGTGATCATTCCATTTCTTGCCTTTCCCAGTTCTTAATTGTCTTTCATGTAGCTATTTGAGCAAAGTCTCATGGATGGCAAACAAAAGGAAGCGAGCAGATCATCTATTTGTCCGATGAAAATGTCCATTTTCCTCAAAGGATAGAAACGCCATAATTTGGAGCAAGAATGTTGAGAGCAATTGTGAATTATTGGACTTTCCAGATTGGAAGGGATGTGAAGAAAAACGAGCAAGCAACAAAAATATCGAGGACTCTCCATCAGGCAAATGTACTTTACTGCACAATGACAAAGAGGCTGGAGCAGTGCAGTGGAGTGGAATCTAACAGTATAATAAGTACTTTTCTGTAGTTCTCTCCATGTTAACGTCGGGGGAATTGCGCAGACTTATGGCCTCGAACCAGGCAGGAAATGTGCTCTTTATTGTTTTCTCTCTGATTGGGGCTCCACCCTCACCTCCCTACCCTCCCAGGCCACACATAGCAGTTTGGGCTTTAGCCCAATATATCTGTTTATACAGCCAGCCATGCTAAGGACAAACAGTTCATACATTTTTGTTTAAGCCAATGAACAGGACAACACTTCCATTGATTGAGGCATGCCAGTTAGTCGATGCCAACCAGCATTGTTGGTAGCATCTCTCAATGAGCATGGAAGAGATTGATAGAATCATCACCTTGGCAGGACAACTGGGCTAGGCCTTAAGAGTGTAGAATCTAGAGTCGGAATACTTATAGTCCTTCATTAGCATAGCAACAATGGCATTACGCACCTAGTTCATAGGATCATAGAGCTGGAATGGACTTTGGAGTCCAAACCCCTCATTTTGCAGATGAGAAAACTCAGGCACTTAAAATTTTAATTTCTTAAAAAAGAAGCTGATTAACTTACACATGTAGTGTTACCATGTACAAGATACTCAGGTGCTAGGAATGTTTTTTGTTGAGGGAAGGAAACCTATAATCTTATTGGTATAAAGAATTTCAACTGGCAAAACTACCTCTTCCTAAAAAGATCAACACCTATGCTACAATTTATAGTCAGAAAGTTGTCTGGGGCCACTTAAACATTAAGTGATCTGCTCAGAGTTACATAGCCAGTACATGTTGGAGGTCAGGCTTGAATTGGGATATTTTTGATTTCAGAACTGGCTTTCTCGTCACCTACATGTAGAGATATCAAGACAAAATGAAAATCAGTATTCTCTCAACGAACTTACATTCTACATGGGGACTCAACTTATAAATAGGTAAGGTAATGTGTGATGATTGGAGGAGGGAGGGAGAACTAGCAGCATTAGAAAAGACTTCCTTGGAACTGGCACATGGGCTGAACCCTGAAGGAAGTGGAAAATGCCAAGGATAAAAGTGAGGAAGTAGGGCATTCCAGGCATGGGAAAAGGGAGACAGGAAATGGAATGTCAGGGATAGGAAACAGGTTGGGCTGTTTGGCAGGAATGGGGAGTCCATAGATTTAGAGCTGGAAGGAACTTCAGAGTCTACATTTTTATTTTACAGCTAAAGAATCTGAGACAGAGAAAGGTTAAGTGACTTATCCAAGGTCACATACATAGTAAGCAATGAAGGCAAGATTTGAATCTGGGTCCTCTGACTTCAAAGCCAATTCTTTTTCCTCTGTTTCATCCTTTCATTTTTCCACTGGTGACAGGTCACAGATTCCTTTTCCCTGCCAAAAAAAGTGCATGATATACAATTTAGCCTTTCAGCCACAGGGGAAGTAAATGTTTCATGAACTCAATGGCTTGACACCTGGTCCCATCTGCAGATGTATTTGGGAAAGAAAGAAAAAAAACATGTAAACTTGTCTTCCCTGACTTGTAACAAAGGACTTCATCCCTTGGGACACTCAGATAAAAGGCCTGGCTTCGAAGAAACTAAAATATACAGGCAAAAACACCAGACATGAGGATGCCAGATTTAAATGAATGAGTAAATGAATGGACAGACAGACAAATACATAGACAGAGCAAAGTCAGACAGATAGACACAAATAAACACATAGACAGATAGGGAGAGACAGAGACAGACAAACAAATAGAAAGACAGAGACAGACAGAGACAGATACACAGACAGACCAGACAAGATAGAGACAGACAGATAGTTAAACAGATAGGCATAGAAAGAGAAAGACATAGAGACAGATAAATTTACCCCAACTCTGATGCATGTAAAAAGTTCAGGGCCAAATACTCCCTCCAATTTGCATGAAGGTTATCTTAGACCCATTCCCTCTCAATTAAGCATTCTTCCCTCATCCCAGGAGCAGCACCCCCACTGATGTCAATGGGAGTTCTGCATTCAGACCATTGAAGCAACTGCAATTCGGATGAGTACTGGGTAAAAGAGCTATTTGGGGTGGGTACAGAGCAGAGAAATTCTGCCCTTAGCAACTGGAACCAGACATGTGGGGAGGGAACTAGGTGAGTTCAATCTACCTGAGTTGCAATCTCATGGTCAATCCCTCCAGACAAGAAAGGCATTGGAAAAGCTTGGGTTCTTGTCACCCTAGAGAGGGCCAGGAGGTGGGATGGGTTGACCCCCTACTCTGCCTAGTCATTATGGATGACAGGTGGGATTATTCATTTATGAAAACTGTTGAGAAAATAAAGTATTGATCATACATGTGAGACTTTTGCGTGAGTCAATTAAATTAGTGCTGTACCTTTCCTCCTAGTAAAATCAGAGTGCCATTTCTGTATGGAAGTATAATGTTCCATAATGTTTTTATTGTGAGACAGGGGATATGTCTTACTGCACTCAAAAGTACAGTTTACACATGACTATAAAGTTAGTTGTAATCCATAAACAGGCAATATACATCTTGGATATTTCTTCCAAGATCAGTTTAAAGGAAAATTCTTTATTCTCTTAGCAACACCGTAAGAAATAGGGTTGCCTCCAACCACTCAAAAAAAAAAAATCCTAATCTTGGCTAATTATTCCACATTGAAAGGCAGTAGAACATTCTATTATTCTAATATTTAAAGGAGAATAAAAGCTTTGCCAGGCATTTTTGATATATGATCATTGATATTTCAATCTTTTCCCAAAATATTAAGTTTATATTTGTTGTTTTTCGATGCCTCCCCGGGAGGGGTTGGGCTGTGTGCACAGAACAAGAAGCTGGTTCTCACTGAATTCTTGACAATGCAATAGAAAAGAACTCAATCTGTAGGCAGATTATATGTTTCCTGGGTTCTCTTAGGGTGGCTGGTGGTTTGGAACTTGGTACAAGCAGGCACAGTACGCAAGCGTTTTCACTTAAGGCTATTTGGAAATGTGTCATTTAAAATGTGGAATCCTGGCACAAGATTTTCACGCTGAAATTTTTTCAAAACTATCAAAAATGTGTCTTATTTGTGAAAATGCATCTTATTAATCCATTGTGATATAAAATAACAGCTGCTAATATGATTTTAAAGTTTGTAATGAAGTGCTTTGAAATGTCTGTACCTTGGATCACGATAACACAGCCAACAACCGATATTTCATGAAGCCTTAGTATATGCTTAAAGGTCTCCTGCAGTAAAATGGGAATTTTGGGATTTCTGTCTTTTTCTGACTTTTGTACCTCCTGAAAAGGGGATCAAGAAGTAGAGTTTATATTGAGGATTCCCTTTCCTTTCAAGTTTCAGTTTTTGAATTTAAGTGTCTTTGATTCAGAAGCACTAGGCAGATTCAGTAACTATTTATTGTTGGCTCAGAGACAAATATTTGACTACTAAAATGGTGAGGGTTGGGAGAATCTGTACAGTGAGATAGCAGAAGAATTCTGTACCAGGCAAGTGGATTCCAGAGTGTAATTTCCTCCCTCTGTGGCTTGCTGCAGCATGGTACCAAAAATATTAATTTAAAACTCAAATAATAGACATTTGTAGAGGGCTTTAAAGTTAATTGAGCATGTTCAATGCATTATTTTATTTCACCATTGCAACAACCCCTTGTAAAAGGTGGTAGAGATTATAATTCCCATTTTACAGATAAGAAAACTAAGGTTTAGAAAGATTAAGCAACTTACTTATGATAAGATTGGTAAATAAATGTCAGAGGTGGGATCTGAACCTAGTCCTTTTTTTCCAAAATTGATACATCAGAATACCATTTTTGTGTATGTCATGGCCCTTTTTGACAGCCTAGCAAAGCCTAAGGATCTCTCTGAAGAATAATGGTTTTAAATGCATAAAATAAGATATATAAGATTCTTAAGGAAATAACTTCTATTGAAATAGTCATCAAAATATAACTTTTATAAGCTAAGCTCATAGACCCCAAGTTAAGATCACCTGCTCTAGTACTATTCTACATGACCTTTTCAACGACTCCTTTATCCTACTGAGGTTCTAGATTGTAGCTACCAATCACTCCAGGGAAGAGAAAATTGATGGAATTCTTTTTTTTTTTAATTTTGCATTTCTTAAGTAGTAGAGTGGATAGAGCTTTGAGCCTGGAGTCAGGAATACTCCTTTTCTGGAATTCAAATCAGACCTCAGACACATACTAGCTGTGTGATCTTGGGTAAGTCACTTAACCCTGTTTGTCTCAGTTTCCTCATCTGTAAAATAATCTGGAGAGAGAAATGGCAAACCACTCTAGTATCTTTGCCAAGAAAACCCCACATGGGGTTACACAGAGTTGGATGTGACTAAAAATGGCTGAACAAAAGCAATAATTTCCTATTTTAAATTAGGAGAATGAGACACCTGGTTAAGGTGGTACTGAAAAAATTCACTCCAGCAAAGATCTAGAAGGGTATTGGATGGAACAGTGATCTAAAAGACCAAAGGCCCACAGCACTAAACTCCTCTGTCTTGACTACATTGTGCAAGAAGAGGCCAGAAGCCTGGAGTCCCCAGGAGAGAAAGCCTGGGGAGGTAGATGTAAGTGGGAGTTGTAATCAATGGTCTGAAGCTTATGGGCTTTCTCTCTGAGCTGGGACAAGCCAAGGGGCCTCAGCATTACAGGAACTGAACTCTGTGGGTCCTCTGAGAAGGGGCATCCCAGGGTCAGACCTGAAGCCAGTTTGATTTCACAGGGCCTGTAGCACACAGGCTCTCTGAGCAGAATCACTCCCAGAAAGGCAGAAGCCAGAATGAGTAGCTACAATCTAGATGTTTGGAGCAAAGCAGAATCTCACCCTTGGCCTGTTGGAGCAACAGTGGGGAAAAGAGCCAGCTCCCATAGGTCCCTGCAGAGGAAAACCATGCCTAGGGAACACTCAGAGCCACAGCAGGAGACAAGGTCAACTCAGTGATGGGTGCATGAACCAGGGGGCCTTGTAGGAGGACTGAGAACAGTGCATTCTCTGACATCTAATTGGGGCCTGTAAGGACCAGAACCGAGACTAGAACCAGTGGCTAGTTGGGGGTTATTCAAGGAAAAGGAGACAAAGAAAGGCCAGTGCTCACATGGGGCCATCAAGAAGAAAGGAGAAGCCAGGGATTGGAGCAGAGCTGAGTTCTGGTCTAAACCACTCAGGCTGGATGGTAGGATCAGCAGTAGCACCCAGACTACAGAAGAGACAAAACCAAAGAGTCTGCTTTCCCTGTCTAAGAATGGGAGAGGGAGCAGAGCCTTGCCATGCACAAAGACTCAATGCACAGACTTAGACTGGATATATGCTGAAACATAGAAAAATCAGTCACTCAACAAGTATTGATCACTTGCTACATGCCAGACATGGTACTAGGCACTAGTCATATAAACACAGAGTGAAACAAGCCCTACACAGTCAACTACATAGTACAGTGCATAGAACATAGGACCTGGAGTAAGGGGGATCTGTATTCAAATTCTGCCTCACAAACATGCTAGGTTGTGTGACTAGAGAAGATGCCACTTAACCTCTGTCTGCCTCAGTTTCCCCATTTGCAAATAGGAATATAATAATAGTACCACCTTGCAGTGCCATTGTAAGGAACAACTGATTTAATGTGTAAAACACTTTGTAAGCCTTAAAGCCCTTTAGAAATGCTGTGTTAATATTATTATTATAAAGAGTTTATATTCTGATGGGAAGATAATAAGTACATCTTTGAGCAGATACAGCATAAACATAGAGTGAATAAACAAAAATATATATAAAGTAGTTTGAGAGGGAAGTTACTGGCATTTTAATAGGAGGAAGGGAAAATCAAGAAAGGCAAAGGATGGAGCCTAAAATTTTATATTAAAGGAGGAAAGAGTCTCAATGAGGTGAAAGTAAGGAAGGGGAGAGTGATAGTCATGTGAAATGGTCTATGCAAAGGTACACAGGAAGTTCTACTTATAATAAATAATTATAAAGAAGGCACAATGAAGTGATACTCTGGGGAAATGGAATCCTAAGAGTTAAACTCAGAAGGAAGAACTCCAAAACAGATATAAGTAGACCCTCAGAGAAAAAAATGGCTTGGACAAGAAACTCTCAGAGTCTATGGTACAAATGAAGTAGGGGATTCAAAACAAAACAAATTAGAATTGAAATAAATGTTCTTAATGGGAAAAAATGGGAGAATAAATGACTTAGGAAAGAAGGCGTTCTTAAAATATATAAGTAGTGAATTCCCTGAAAAGTAAAATGGAGCAATCAGAACTCAATGATTTCATGACACAACCAGAAATATTATTATAAAAGCATATAAGGTATCTATTACACATCTCTACTGAAAACCCCAGAACTGGGTAGAGTCTTTGAAGCACTAAGACAGGAGATAAGAGAAACTTACAAAGGTAAGTTACATTTGAGTAAGATATTGGAAGAGGTCAAAGTATGATCAAGAAATTATATTCTAACACTGGAATAAGAGATTTCAAGAGTCCCTTCAGAATGCCTCTGTCTTTGAGGACTCTAGAGAAACAATGGAGAGGAAAATGAGAAAGAATGAGGAGGAATTTAGTATTCTTAACAATTGGGTTACTCAAGAAGAGGAGCATACACACAAGGGATCAGGAGAATAGATGTCTTATGAGCCTCACTCTTATCTGAACCAAAGGCAAATTGAATACATATACATGTGTACACATATATAGTATACCAATTGTATACATACATGTGCATATGTGTGGATATGCCACATATATATGTACAGAGCACTTTAATTTTAGATTATAAGAATTGATTTTGCTTTCTCTTTTGACACCTTTTTTGTAAAGAAAGGGATGGGGGGCAAAGAGAGAAAAAAGCATAAAGATGATGAATTGGAGGGAAATACATAATTAACAGTTATAATTATGAATGTGAATAGTATTAGACTATCCATAACATAGAAAAAGTAAGTAGATTCCAAAAATATATTGTTTATACAAAACATACTTGAAACAAAGAATTACACAGATTTAAAAACAAAGGCTAAAAAGTAGAGTTTGTTATGCCTCAGGTGAATTAGAAAAAGCAGGAGTGGCACAAGTAGAGGCAATAGTAAAAATAAACATGTTTCAAAGAAGTAGTCAGGAAAACTACATTATGCATAAATAAATCCTAGACAATGAAATAACATCAGTAGTTAATAGATTTACACCAAGTAGCATTTCATTCCAGTATTTGAAGGAAAATTTAATTGATTTAAAGAGAGAAATTGATAATAAAACTATGATAATTGGGTATTTCAATATGTCCTTTTCCAAATTAGACAAATGTAACCAGAAGATAATGAAGAAAAAAGTAAAGGCACTGAATAGAACTTTAGAAAAAATGGATGTGATAATTCTTTGCTGATTGCTAAATGGGTATTGAAAGGAGTATGCATATTGTTCAGTTATGTGAGGAATCATTACAAACATGGATTCCCTGACAGCACAATAAAGGCATTGCAAGAAAGGATTGAAACTTAAATGTAGAGCATATAATCCTCAAAATAAGGGATCAAGAAAGAAATCATAGAAGTAGTAGGTTATTTTGTTAAAAATAAGATGATATACCAAAAGTTTTAGTATGAAGTCAATTAGTCCTTAGGCAGGGAAATATTTCTATCACTAAAAACTTTCATTAACAAAAGAGAAGGTGCAAATCAATGAATGGGGTATGTAACTACAAATAACTCCTCCTCACCCCCTCAAAATCAAGGGAAAAAATTTTAAGCTCTAGCTAAATATAGACAATAGGAAAATTCCGAAACTCAAAGAAGAGATAAAGAAAATTTTAAAAAATGAATTGACAAATAAATGTAATAACTATGTTTTGAAGAAGAAAAAAGTAACAAAGTAGAAAAGAGAGTAAAACCAAATGAGAAAAATTAAATTAGAAAAATGAGAATTCATAACAGATGAATAAAATAATTAGAAACTATTTTGATATATCATATGCCAACAAAGCTGATAGCTTAAATGAAATGCAGTATTAGCAAAATTATAAGCCACTCAGATTAACAGAACAAAAGACAGAAAATTTTAATAATTCAGTCTCACAAACAAAATTGAAAAACCATAAAGAATCTTCCAAACAAATAAAACCGGCAACATATGAATTTATATTTGAATTCTATCAAATATTCAAAAAACATTTAATTCTAAGAGTAAACAAATTGTTAGCAAAAATAAGGAAAGAAAGTATGTTACCAACCTCCTTTGAGACAAATAAGGTCCTGATAAGGGAAGAGATACAGCAGAGAAAAAAAACTATGGATCAATAGCTCTAATGAACATCGATACAAAATTATTGAATAAAATGCTAGCAAAGGTATTATGGCAATATATTTAAAAGATCATAAATTATGTTGAGGTTGGATTCATACCAAGAATACAGAGTTGATTTAATATTAGAAAAAATACACAAAGAATCACATGAACATTTTTAGCAAATTATAACACAAGTTTTTTGATAAAAATTTAAAAATCAAAGGAATACAAAAAAATGGAGTTTTCCAAGTATGATAAATAGTAACTAAAACCAAGAATTAGTATTAATTGTAATGAAAAGGCATATTAGGGTTTTCCAATTAGAGCAGGGGTAAAGCAAGGATGTCCATGTCACCATTATTATTTGATATAGTTCTAGAAAGGCTGACTATGGCAATAAGACAAGAAAAAGCAATTAGTGAATAAGTTAGAGGACACAAAATTATCATGTTTTGTGGATGAATGATGGCAGAGAACACTAGAGATTTAATTAAAATTGATTTAAACAGCAATTTTAGCAAAACAGCAATACAAGCAAATGTCCAAAACTATCAGTCATACTGTATGTTAATAATAAAATTCAGTAAGAAGAGATTTTTAAAAAGTAGTTCTATTCCAAACAATTGCAAGAAATTCAAAATATCTGGGAGCTTGTTTTCAGTCACAATATAATATCAATACAACCACGAAACAGTTGTTATAAAAATAAGAGCAAGTCAATGGAGAGATATTCATCGCTCATAGTTGGACGATGCCAATATAATAAAAATTAAAATACTACATATATTAATTTACAAATTTAGTGCTATGTTGATAAAACTAACAAAGTTACTTTACAAAACTAGAAAAAATAATAATAACTCATCTGAAGGAAAACAAGAAATCTCATAGATAACAACGAAAAAATGGGAAGGAAAGAGAAGTGTACCATATCTTAAACAATGGTACAAAAGACTAATCACCAAAACTATTTGTTACTAGTTGAAAAATAGAAAATGTGATGAGTGGAAGAGATAGGTAATGAAACCCCAAAACGAATGAAAAAAGTGTTTCATAAACTCAAAGGCATCGACTGCTAGAGTAAGAATTCTCTGTCTGACAAAGCACATGGACAACTGGTAAATGAGAGGAAGAGGGGAACAAGTATCTATAAAGTATCTACTATGTGCCAGACATTATACTATAAAGAAGATTGTATATGAAACTATGAATCTAAAAATGTTAAATATTTTATAGCTATTATCTTATTCAATCCTGGATTACATTTTTAATTACTGGAAAGTAATCTGGTAGCAATTAGGTTTAGACCAATTCCCCATGTCATATGTTACAATAAACTCCAAATTGATAAAGGATCTAGACAGAAAAGGCCACATCATAAACAAATTAGAGAACTGAAGAAGGTATCCTTCATATCATATACAGGAGAAGAGTCTTTGACCAAACAAGGGAAAGTAATGACCAAAAAAGATAATGGACAATTTGATTACATAAAATTGGAACATTTTTGTAAAAACAAACTCAAAGTAGGTAGATTGAGATAAGAAGGGAGACAGTGAACTAGAAATCTTTATATTCAATTTCTTGGATATTCAATATGTATTAGGAATTAATATGAGAACAAGAGCCATTCCTCAGTAGATAAATGCTGAAAGGATATGAACAAGCAGTTCTCAAAGAAGAGATATAAATGTTCAACAACCATATGGGGAAAAATGCTTCTTACTACTCAGAGAAATGCAATGAAAGCAGCTCTGAGGTTTCACATTGCACTGATCACATTGTCAAATATGGTAAAAGGTAAAAAAAATACAATTATTGGTGATATTCTAGGAGGACAAGCACACTAATGCACTGTTAGTAGATCTATAAATTGGTCCAAAAAATTTGGAAAATAATTTGAAACTATACCCCCAAAGTCTATAAACTATCCATACCTTTTGACCTAGACACATATTCTAAAGAGATAAAAATCCAATAAAGAGGGAAAGGACCCATATGTACAAAAATATTCATAGTGGCAATGTTAGTTATAGAAAAGAATTTGAAATAAAGTGGGTACTCATCAGTTGGGAAATAGATAAACAGATTATGATATATGAGTGTAGTAGAATATTAACGTATTGTATGACACAACAACAGGAATAGATTCAAAGAAACCTGGAAAGACTTGTGTGAATTGATAGAATGAAGTCACTCAAATCAAGATAACAATTTATGACTACAACATTGTAAAGTAAAGCAATTTTGAAAGACTTAGAAATTTTGATAGATGCAGAGAGGAATCATAACTTCAGAAGAGACATAATAAAGCTCTTGGCACAGAAGTACTGCACTGTGGATGCAGAATGACACACATCCCCCCCACCCCCACACCCAACATAGCCAATGCATGGGCAAAGTATGCAGTCCAAGTACATCATCAAATTGGCTTCTTCTTGAGTCAATGAATTAGTCCCTTTTTACCTCCAGCCTGAGAAATATGTGTGGCCATTCAAGGCATCTCCAACTCATATATGTTTGGGTGTAAGCATTTGGAAGACAAGGGTTATGAGTGCAGTGTTTCATTTGCTTTGTCCGAATTTATCATGGAATCACACAAAGAGAGTTAATTCTGTTAAAATAAACAAGCATCTTTTAAGAACTTACTATGTGCAAGGCACTCTGATACATTCTAGGGATACACTGCCCCCTTCCCCAATCATTTCCTTTGGTTTACTGGAGCAATCAGAAAGAAGTGTTTCCAGTAGAGCATGGCACCTCAACTGAGCTTTAAAAGAAACTAAGTATTAGAGAATTGGGAACTCTAGAGAAGCATTCCATAAATGGGGCCTCAGAGGCATTTGGTTCAATTGCCTTGTTTTATAGGTGGAGAAAGTGAGATCTAGAAAAGCCAAATGACACACCGCTAGTAAGTTGTCAAAGTCACTTCCTGAATCTGAATTGACTCTAGCATTTTTTCTACTGTACAAGCATAGCACAGTAGCAATAGGGATACAGAGCAAGATTCATTATAGTCTTCTAGAGACTTTCTGTTAATCTTTTTCCCTATCTCATCCTCTGCCCCCAGTCCCCAGAAAGTGACTAAAGTACTTTGTCAAGGCTACTAGATGCTAAATAAAAGGCCTGTCCTTGTTAGGAATTTTGTCTTTACTAATTGGCATGCTCGGTACTCTTATGGGTTGCTTCCTTCCATTTATATCCTATTAAAGATAAGGTTTCAGCATAAGAAAGGTATTTGCTGTCAGCCCAAACATATGAACTTCTGTAAATGATCATAGTCAGTGGGTGACGTTATTTTTGTTTTATGAAATCAAAGTTCATGAAAGCCTCCATCTATGTCCCCTGCATAAAATGTCAACAACCAAAGGTCACACTACCCAGATGGTTGCTTCTCTAATCTGGCCACAGAGCTGTTCTTGCTCAAACAGAAGCAGGATTGGTGCAGAGAACAATCTGGAAATTCTTTTGTCTTTGAGACTTGTCAAGGTCATTTTGACCTTTACCTAAGAGGCCTCTTTTGAAAAATTTTCCCTCTTCTTAAGAACAATTACCTGCCTAAAAGGGGTCAAAAGTCTTGTCCGTAGCATCAGAGGTATTGTTTTATGTGGACTGGGCACACTCTCCTATTACATTAGAACTTGGCTAATGACCTGAAGGCTTATTTCAGCTGTTAACCATAAAGGAAACCCAATAAAATATAAAACAGGAGTGTGGGGTGGGTCAAAAGGCACTCACCACTCGAATAAGGTCAATGGGAAACGACATCCTTCTGTTCACTACTTTCCAGGTGTTAACAACCATATTAATAAAAGTCTGGATGGGAGGCAAGTGTTTCCAAGGACTATGGCTCCCCCCACCTCCAACCCTTCTCAATACTCTTGGGTGTTGTCTGTCCCAAAATCATGCAGAGAGGGAAATTGATTAACAATCAGCCAAGCTGGAGGTGGGAGCCAGATGCAGAAAAAAAAACCAAAAACATGTTGGCAAACAGAGGAGATGAAAAAGAAACTGTGAGCATTCATGCCATGCCACCCACATTCTTTGGCTCAAAATCTTTTTTCTTGCTGTTGTGAAGAACTGGGCCTATGGGGGCATACTGAAATCAAACAATATAATAATATCAACAGTCATCTATATAGAACTTTAAGATTTATGAAGTGCCTGATATATATTATCTCATTTGATTCTCACAAAAAATTTTGTGGGGGTAAATTCTATTATTATACCCATTTGACAGATGAAACTAAGACTCACAGAGAATCAATACAGCTAGTAAGAGTCTAGGGAAGGGGTTCTTAAGCTGGGGTCTGTAAACTTTGTTTTTAAAAAATATTTTGATTATTCTTTCAATATAATCAATTTCCTTTGTACAGCTATAGATTTATTTTATGCATTTAAGATCATTATTTGGAGTTCCATAGGTTTCACCAGACAGGCAAGAGAGTCCATGATACAAAAAACGTTAAGAACCCCTGGTTCATAGAAAGATTCAGACCCAAGCTTTTCTCACCCCAAGTTCATTATGCTACTCACTCTATCAAACATAATGCCTCTCCAAGTAGGAAATAGATATAATTATCTGGATGATTTTGGCCTCTAAACTCCTTTTTGTTGAATTATGCAAGTGACAGAAGCAGAAATCGTGGGGTTTGGGGGGATGGTGGTGGTGGTAGGGAGGGATATTATAATCTCATTTCTTCATTTCACTCTGTCTACAAGTTGTATCTACTCGTGAGGAATGTTTCCAAGCATACTGTGTTTGGGGAGACAAAATGTATGTGTGTGTTTCAAGTAGATCTATGTGGCGCACACAAAACAGATGGAGAGAGCAAAATAATGGTTTGTGTGGGTGGCCTTATACTCATAGCAGTTCACTGAGTCCCACATTTTCCCATCCCTACTAACACATCTGTGGCCAAAGCATTAGCATAGCTACCTGCCTAGTAGTATCTCATGATTCCTCTTTTCCTCCATCTCTGTCATCTTGGCATCAGCCCCATCAAACTGAAGCCTTCTTGACATCAAGACACAGATTCCAGCGTTCATTTAGCCAAGGAGGTAAATTTGTCAACAAGGAGTTTTCTTACACCATTGAGTTCCCATTAGACTAACACAGAAGACCTCAAAACCTCAATATATGTATCTATCTATCTATCTATCTATCTATCTATCTATCTATCTATCTATCTATCTATCTATCTATATCCCACAACTTTGGTGATCTCTAAATCATTTTATTTCCACATGACTCAGTTTCTTCATTTGAAAAAAGAGAGGGTTGGCTCTCATAATCTCCAAGTCCTTTTCAGCTTGAATATTCTATGTATTTTTGAATATGTATAGTTGAATACTGTAATGGCAAGTAAAATAGGATTTTTGCTATTTTCATTTTAGTATAATCAAGAAGTATAATACCTTTATTTGAATGTGATTAAGAAGAATCTTTCCCACGCATTGTGGGGCCTGAGAAGATTTTTAAGAAGGTCTATGCCTTTTGTTAATGATGCCCTCTAGCTCTAAAAAGTATATAAAGATTCTGAGGTACAGATTTTATTTTGGGGGCTTACTGACTGGAAATATTTGTTTGCCAGATGAAGACTCTGGGAAGCTATGAAGGAGCCCCCAGTTTTGAGGACCCAATTTGGTAACTATGGTCAGACAGTTGGGGTCCAACTGTCTATTGAATTCAGGCAGAAGAAGCCATGTCTGTTGATCTTTAATTTCTCTGTATTTTCTTTCAAAGTCAGGGTGCTGACTCCCCTGAATTAGGTAAATGATATATGTGCCTGGTTAAAGGAATGATACATGTACTTGATTAAAGTGATTGTTAACCCCTCAAAAGTTACCTTTCCTTTTACGAATGCAGATCTAAGACCCTATAATAGTAGGCCCCCTGTGTATGTTGGGGTGCTTACTGTTACAGATACTTACATAATATATAATATATACACATTTATCTAATATACATATAAATTTCAATCTGCTCAGCCTAAATTATAATTTATGTTTATATAGTACTCTAGGGTTTTGAAGTACCTTACATTTATATAGTACTCTAAGATTACAAAATGCCTTCCTCATATTAACCCAATGACAAAGATACTCTAAATATTATTGCCCCTATTATACAGATGAGGATATTGAGGCTTGGCAAGATTAAATGACATGCCCACGGTGACATAACTAATAAGCATGAGAGCTGAAATTTGGACCCAAGTACTTGGATACTGGGCATCTCATTCCCACTTGTATTCAATGATGTTTTCAAGTTGGTAGAACCTCATTGATCATGCACCCTGATGTTAAATCTACAAGAACAAAGTCGTCCTAACAAGCAGTGCCCAACATTTTTGAAAAGTTCCAGAATTCTAATGGCGTTAATGTTTGACTAAATTTTTTTCTCCCTATTATCCCTCAGCCTTTCTTTTAAGTCACTGTTTGTCAAGACTTAATGAATAATTTGTTTCTTTAACAGAGGGGAATCCTGGGCTCTTTTGATGATATGGATGATCATTGGACAGTTTCTTCTCATTTCTTGGTTGCTCAGGAAAGAAAGGAATGTGGCACTGGGCAATAGCCCAGGATACAAAAGGAAAAAATAAGATCTCAAAGCTAGTTTTGCTAACTAAATTTTTTAGTGGTAGTTTGGTACTAAATTTAAGACCCCCAAAATTTCCAAGTGTAAACAAAATCTCACAAGATGAGTGCTTCCATGTTGTAATTAAATGGACTTCTTGTCAATTCCAGATGTGGTAGCACTCATATTCACTCAGAAATGTGGGTTCTAAATTTAGTACACAGCTTTGCTCTTCCTTTCCTTAATTCTACATTTACATGTAGAAAGTTCTACTACCTTATTTGTCATCTAGGAATAAGCAATGGCATTGTTGTAAGGGGCTCTATTTACTCTGGGCTGGTTGACTTGGATATGGGTATGAGATTACATATTGATATGTGGAAACTTTCTCTAATGTTTTCCTATAAGATGTCCTCAGATCAAATATTCCCACTCAAATATTCCCCTTCAAATTTTCCTTCTCTACTCACTCTTTCTCTAATTCCTCTTCCCTTTGTTCTACAGAATAGCAATTTGATCTCAAAAGCACTGGGCTCAAATCCAGCTTTGCTATTTACTACCTTTTAGACCTTTGTTGCTGTTCAGTTGTGTCTGATTCTTCATGACTCTGGGGTTTTCTTGGCAAAGATGTTGGATTGTTTTGTTATTTCCTTCTCCAATTCATTTACAGATGAGGAAACCAATGCCAATAGGGTTAAATGACCTGTCCAGGGTCATACAGCAGGTGAGTATCTGAGGCCAGTTTTGAACTTGGGTCCTCCTGACTCCAGGGCTGGTACTCTATCCACTGTGTCACCTAGCTGTACACATTTTGACATTGGGCAATACCAATTATGATAATCAATTCTAGAATTCGGATTGTAGATAAAAACTTCATGCTAAATTGATCTATCTTCAGGGTTTAATGGCAAATGCAGAGATTTCAGTGACCTATTCATTAATGAAGAGTAAAGAAGCATACATCATCTCCACTTCTCCACCATTCTATATTCCCCATGCAGCGACTTCATACAAGAAACTGAATCTGTTGTGATATAACTGAATCCCAGTCAACTTGCTCCACTAAAGTGGCTGACAAGGTCCCTGGATGTTACTCAATTGTGAGATTTTATACTTATGCAGACAAATGCAGCTCTCCAGTCTAGGATAAGTCAATATTAGCTTTCTTTGAAAGCTCTAATCTTAAGTAGGTAAAATCATTCTAAGACGGGTAGAGGTGGTAGAATTCTTAATGTGTCAGGGGCTAAACACAGGGATATTCATCAATTCCCTCTAATCATTTCTATTTTCCTGTTCTACTCCCCTTCCTCCAAAAAGTTTAACATAAGCAGCTTAAATTATTGGATTTCAATTTCCTATAAAATGAGGGAAGTAGATGAAATCAGCAATTCTCACCTTTTTTATTTTTATATTTTGTATCAGGACCCCTTGGACAGTCTGATGAAATGTATGCATCACTTCTCAGAATAATGTTTTTAAATGTGTAAAATAAAATATAAAGGGAAAAGGAACAGTGCTTAATGCACCTACTATTTGCAGACAGTATACTAAGCATTTACAAATATCTCAATTGATCTTCACAACAGTCCTGGGAGGTAGGTGCTATTATAATCCTCATTTTGCAGTTGAGGAAACTGAGGCAGGTAGAGGTTAAATGATTTGCCCAAGGTGGCACAGCTACTGTTTCAGGTCTTCCTGCTTCCAGACTCAGTGCTCTACTCTTGGACCACTTAACTACCTAGGATTACAAAGAAAATCACTGATATTAAATATAGTTATCCAAATATTTTGGTTTTTAAAGAACAAGATCATAGAAGTCCAGATTAAGAAATTTTCTTGACTAGATGATCTCCAAGTTCTCTTCCAGCTCTTATGTTCTATGCTCCTATGATGAAGAGCAATACCCATCCCTCCTCTAATTTAATATGTAGTGGTATGTGTTTTTAGGAGTAAGTGTAAAGGGTTTGGTAGGTGTATTTTAGGGGGAGTTGATGGTGTGTGTATGTGTGTGTGTGTGTGTGTGTGTGTGTGTGTGTGAATGGATCTGTATGCCTGTGTCTATATATTCAGACTTGGATTTAGAAAACTGTCTCCTTCCTTTAATAAGCTTCTGGGAGACAAAGACTATGTCTTTAGCAAACCACTTAGGAAAGGATTCTGGGCAATGGAATCCCACTGATGATCTTGATTGAAAAGTAAAATTTCTGATGCAAGATCCTAGTTAAAATGTGTACCATTTGGTGCCATATAGGAATCGGCAGAACTACATATTGTCATGCCATGGTTACTATTTTGGGAAAGGCTGCTGCTGTCACCGAAGAATATGGATGATTCCGTTTTTCTTTTCTTCCTTCTCCTTGGAAGGGTCTGGAAATCAAACAATATAGAATAACAAAGTGGGAGAGAGGAGAGGGAGGGAGAGAAGGAAGGAAAGAGAGATGGAGAGAGAGAGACAGAGAGAGAGAGAAAGAGAGAGACAGAGACAGAGACAGAGAGAGAGAGAACAAAAAAATGCTGTTGTAAAAATAAGAAGAATTAAAGAATCCAAAGCAGATGTTATGCTGGAAGCTAGTACGTGCTATAGTACCACCTGTGCCCACTTAATTCCATCCAAAATAATTTCCTCTGCAGTTACCATGAAGAAAGACAGAGATTCAGTGACTTCAGAGTCTTTTGGAGGAAGAAGTGAGTCATGCCGGGGGCTCCAATATGGAGCTTATTTTGGAAAAGAGTGAATAATTTACTGCCAATTGAGTGGTCCCTTTCTCTTTTCTTCCTTGGTCAGAGATGCCTTCCCTAGGCTGCTTTTTTTTAGGGGGAGATGAGTGAGTGGAGGACTGGTTAACTAGGGCACAATGGTACGTCTGTCACTGCATGTCTGCTACTGTTGGCCCATAGTGGAAAATGTCACATGCCAGTGGTTTCCATTGAGTGTGACCTTAGAGGCAGAAGAACTGAGATTTGAGTCTTTACTTCGGTATTCACTAGTTTTGAGATCCTGAACAAATCACTAAGGTTCTCTGGGATTCAGTTTTCTCATCTCTGAAATGGGGATAATAGCAACAGCCACGTCACAAGATTGTGGGACGTAATGAATGTTAAACACTATATCACTACAAGTTACTGTTAATCAGTTGTGGTGAATGCAATGTGAGTTAATCGAGGGAAGGTAAAACCAAATGTTTTTTTTCCCTCCCTCCATTGTTCTTTAAAGTATTTTCTTTATTCGATGGTGTTTTATTGCCTGGCATTACAATTCTTTGTACTTAGGAGGGAGTTTTTGTTTAGTCCATAGCTAACCCCCCTTTTTATTCTTGGTTGTAGTGATTTGTTTAAATTTTGAGCTCTCCCACAAGTCAGGTGGGTAACCAGCTTCCCATTATCTGTCTGTATAACCTTGAGTAAACCACTTGTTCTTTAGGGGCCTCAGTTTCCTCATCTGTCAAGTGAGGGCTTTGGTCTTGGTCTCCTCTAATGTTCCTTCCAGCTCTAAATCTATATGATCTCTTGATCCCAAATGGAGTCCTCTGGGCAGGACTCTGAGAGTTAGATGTCTTCTGTCTTTGAGCCCACTTCAAGATAGAGTGAATTACTGAATGAGTAATTTGAACTTCATCTTCAAAAACAAATTGCCTGTGAAAGGATACATTTCCTCCTTGCTTGCCATCGTTTTTCTTCTTGAAAAGTTGCTGGTTCCCATTAATGGGTGTAAATCATAAAACCTAACTGCTCCTGAATAGAGACAATTTTTGGAGTTGATGTGGGTGACCCAGTAATTCACACAGTTTGTGACAGTGGAAATTGAATATGAAGTGTCAGCTGGGTGAAAACACATCCCATCTGAAGGCTGGAATGGAGGGTAAGTGCTGTCCATGGCTCAAATGATTTGTGGATGTCTTTGATTGGTCTTTTGGCTTGGCTGTGTTCTTCCCTCTTCCGAGAGGAGGGATCATCTTTTACATCTCTTCTCTTGAAGTTCCCCTTCTTGAGTCCTTGAAAGAGACAGTACGGTTGAGCTTTCATTCCTAATGGATTGTCCACATCTGGTATCTTCTAGACCTGCCTGGATGGAGTTTACCTCTGCTGAAGACTGCAAGAAGTACTTGAAAGATGGAGAAGCTGTTTTCATACGTGCTTCTCCAGCATAGCTAACAACCTAGAACGTATCCTGACCTACCTTCTAATCAGGACCTGCTAAGATTTCTAGTGGGTGAATCCCCAGAGTATAGCCCCTTCCAGCTTCTTGCAGTGCTTTTGTTAATATTAACATGAAATTTAATCGATGCATCAGTGGACAAAAAAAAAGATGTAGACAGTTGTACAAATAGTGAGATAAAAAGACATGCTTGATTTGGGTTTGAGCTCTCCCCCATCTACTGCACTTTCCCATGTTCAGGGGAGTCAACCTAATTGTCTTTGCTTTTTACCTTCTCCGTTATATATTTCAACCTTTCTGGTACTCTCTATTGAAATTTTTAAAAAATCATAATAATTATTTTGAGTAAATAATTTTTTTCATTTTCATTCTACTTCCCTTTTTCTACCTGTAAAATATTTTAAATGTCTGTTGATAAACTTAGGTTTTTAAATGGTTTATTTTTACTTCCTTAAACATCTTCAATTTTTATTCCCATTCTAATTCACAAATATTTCTTGCTTTTTTTCCTCCTTGGAATGCTAGTCAAATCCTTTTTGCTATCTATTGTCATTCTATAAAAAAAAAAAAACAAAACACCCTAATCACTCTTTAAAAATAAAGTCCTCTTAAGTATTTTTCCTTATCTCATTTCCAAATGTATATTTGCCTTCATGATGTTAAAAAAAACTATTAAGGTCATCTCATACTCACTTCTGAGAATCCATGAGCTATCACAGCCAGAGCCATA
Organism: Bettongia penicillata ogilbyi; assembly: GCA_023548195.1. Lineage (NCBI taxonomy): Eukaryota > Metazoa > Chordata > Mammalia > Diprotodontia > Potoroidae > Bettongia > Bettongia penicillata. Next base: position 4,560,215 of record JAJHZJ010000718.1, read on the forward strand.
ACTTGGGTAGGGTGGCTGGAGCTTCATCCCACAGTGTCCAAATTTAGAGGGCACTCACAGCTCCTATAGGCACATAGAAGCTACTGAGCTTAGCACCCAGTTATTGAGAATAATTAGTTAAAATAGGAAGATACCAGATGGCACACCAGATGAGGTCCTTCTCCACCCCCATCCCTGACCCTACCTCACTGAGTCCCAAGGTCTCTGTCTCTACCACCAACTAAAGTTGTTTTTAAATGTTGTGAAAGTTGCCCTAGGCAAGAAAAAAGGTGCTATTTATGGCTCTGATCACAGCTAGATCTTCCCTTAGCAAAGTGAGGTAAGCAGATCGCTCAAGCCAAAATTAGTCTTGCCTCCTTAACAACCTTAACCTCAAGGTTTCTGTGAGTTCCACTAGTGACAGAGGTTGCAAACCTTACAGATTCTTCATCAGGTACAATTAGTATCCATGTTTTTCTATAGGAATTCCAAACAGAAGATGTACCTTCAGTCATCTAAATCATTGGTGGAAATCTACAGTGTCTCTTTCGCTGACATGGTTACTCATCTTACTTTGATTCCTTTGAGATCATGGTGTCCCATGATTTACAGTGCTAACTTCCCCAAGAAAATATTGCATAAAAACAAGCTTCCCTCCTTAATTACCTAGATAAAAGCCCGGTCCTTCATTTCACCTACTTGTTTAGGAGAGACAATATCATCTGGAATGAAGCTTTACAAATCACTCCAAGCCAGTACTGGCACCATAGATCAGCTGGGCTCATAAGTAGCCTACATGTAGCATGTAATGATATGGTTGCTACATAGTAGCCTGTATAAAGTCCACACATTCGCAAACTAATATTAATTGAAGGCAGCCACAGAGAAGCCAGCGTGCCAATTGAAACCATGGGGGTTAAAGCAGACTGTCTCAATAACTGACATTTATAGAGTGATTTTTCTTTCACAAGGGAAAAATACCCTGAGATGTGTCTCATACATATCAAGGAATTTGATATGGGACCTACCTTCTCTAAAACAGATCACAATCTGACTATAACTTGTGATCTTAGAGAGTTATCTGGGACTCAGTGAGGTTAATTGACTTACTCATGTTCCCAAAGCTAGTAAGTATAGAAAGTATATGCACTCATGTTTTCCTGACTATACTTTATCCCACCATAGTATATGACTTTATTTCTATTGCATATACTCTCCAAAGGAGACATCTCACCAAACAACAAGCATAGTATGCCAGGAATGGTGAGCCCAAGTGATTAGAGGCACCTCTTCACCTAAAAATTTCAGTTACTCCAATTCAAAGAGCATTTATCAAACAACTACCATGTAAAAATCACAGAGCTTCATGCTGGAGATACAAAAGTGAAGCAACAACACCCTTCTTCCTGCCCTCAAGGAACTTACCACTCATTCAGCAGGAGGATGAGATGGGCACACAAAGTAACTGTTTTGTTTTTGAACTACCCTCCTGATTTTCAAATTTCCTTTCGGGAGTGCCCTGTGTTTCACAGAGGCATTCTCTAACGGTTCAGAGCAGATGAATCAAATGGCAGCATTTAAGAACATGGGGCTGATTGGCATGACTGTAGCATCAGTTTTACCTTACGTGTGAACAGCTATATTCTGTTCCATTTGCAGTATTCCACATTGTACAAGAGGCAACGTTGGGCAGGGAGGCGATTTTCTATTATTTGACTGGGGTGGGTGGAATAATTTTAATTGCTAAGAAATTGCATTTTCATTGTAAAGCAATTCAAGTTATAGCAGATTCATAATGCAGCTATTGTAAAAATGACATTTCAGTGACATTTCTGTGAGAAGAACACGGTGATTTTGCAAATGACATGGTGAGGGCAAAGCTGTTATGTGAAGAACTCGTTTTTCCAAGATGTGTATGCTGTGAGCATCGATGATGATGATGATGACGAAGGAATTCATTGATATAAATCTTTTCATCTTGTGATCTCAAAGCACTTTTTAGAGAGTTATCAGTTCCTTCTCTCAGATTAATGAGTCTTGGTAGCCCCATCTAAATCTTACAAGGAGGAATCCATAAGGTCATGTATTTGTCCAACTCTTTAGCAAATGAATGATGCATAGTATGGGGGGAAAATTCACTTTTTGCTTTTCAAATTTGGAAGAATTCTTGACATCAGGGAACATACACCACGTAAACTAAGCTATAAAGTGACAACATTCTCAATGTGTCATAGAATTGCCTATACTAATTTTTGAGAGAAACCAGGATATCAGCAACTACCATTCTCTCCTTTCATCAGGGTGCTAGTGAGGATGTATCCCTGCTTCATCTCTGGGTGAACTGAGTTGTTCATTTCAAATCTGTTTATAGAGCACACTAATAAGTTAAAGAAGGTAAGTTGTTTCAGCTAGCCTGAGGACATATTATTCCCATAGCACATATGTCATCACCATTTTATTTTTGCAATGTCATTACCGTACCATTAATATGGAAGATTTTTTTCCCTATGGAAGATTTTTTTCCCTTCATTGCTTTTACCAGATATGTTTCAAGAGAAAAAAAATAGTTCCTTAGCAACCATAATGGTGTTTTTTGATTGGAGAGAAAGCTTAGAGTAATGAAGATCGCTGATATTGACCCATGTGGTCAACATTCTTCCACAGAGTACAATGATATAATTTATTAAACAGTGTGCAAGTTTGCTTAGAAAATTTGCATTTATTTGCATAACCTTTGACCAGTCAGCCTTTGCCACATATTTTCTTGATTTCATTTGAGTGTTTGTGGATGAAATGACCCCAAAAACCCAAGGATCCTGGGTCAACTCTTAATTACATCTTATTGATGGTTTGTTCTGTTGCAGTCACTGTGTTCGGGTCTGTGTTTCCATAGAACAAAGTGAGTGCTGAGGCTAAGTCATCACCCTGGTTTCAGGGCAACAGTACAGAAAAACAGGCACATCATTCCAGGTTTCCCATTTGTACTCATTTAGAAGTCCTCTGTCTCGTAGCTGTTTATTTTCCAAAGTTTCACTTCAGCTGGAATGTATAATATATATATAGCTTCCTTTAGCCAAAAAAATGCCTGTAGGTTTTTTGAAAGGTGACTTGGCCTAAGTAATCCATCAACAACCAAGCATTTACCAAATGCCCACTCTGTGCTTGCAACCATGCTAGGAACTAAAGATGCAAATACAAGAATGAGACATTAAGGTAGAAACTGTGTAGTTATAGAGTGAGCATGGAAAGCATCTGAAAAAGGGCCCTCTCCTCGGTAAGATTTTTGAACTTTTCTTTTTTACCAGGAGCCCACTGAGTAGAATATAAGTTCCTTGAGGGCAGGGACTTTGTATCCCCTCTCTGGCAGAGTGCTTTGAGCAAAGGCACTTCATTGATATTTGCTAAATTGAATGGAATTGAATTGAACTGAACTGAAGAAAGTCTACTTTCAAGGGCAAAGGAGCTGAACTTGCATAGTATTTAAATTTTCAATCTGATTTTTTTTTAAAGCCAGGAGACTAGAAAGAAGATGCAGTGTTCATTGGGAGAATCTAGGCCTTCTATTGGTGTCGGGACTTTTATCACAGTGCCCAGTGCCTCAAAAAGAATTAATCAATGTGTGTTGATTGAATGACTATGGATGCTGGTTTCCCCTTCAAGATTTCAGTAAAGATAGGCAGTCAAGATCTAAGAAAGGATACAATCAGCATTCACTGAGAACTTATTCCCATGAGCGTATAGGGTCTATAAAGTGAGATTAAAGGTTAAATAATATGCTAATATGGAGAAGGAAATGGCAAACCACTCCAGTCTATTTGCCAACTAAGCTCCAAGTGGAGTCACAAAGAGTTGGATATGAATGAAAAATGACTGGACAATAACAACATGTTGTGGATCTTTATATTTCAGTTGGGTCTTGATGGTACCAAGTATTTGGTGGCATTTAGTCAATTCATTGAAAATCATACATTCATTCCACATTTTTAAAGCCACAGTAAAATAGAGGACAATGTGTTATATACTTGAAATATTCAGGCCTCCCTCAAAGTCAAGAGCAAGTTATGTCATCATTTCTCTGATGGCATGGTCTTCTTCGGCAACGAAGGACGAACACACACACTTGAAATATGAATAGTTCCTGCCCTCAGAGAAATGATAGTCTTCTAGGAGATATAGGGCACCTACTCCATCAGCCATAATGATTGTTGGTGCTTATTTAGCTAATACCAGTCTATCTGACATATTTGATTTTTTGATCTGTGGTTATAGGATGAAAATGACCAAAGCACCAGTAAGTTAAATGAAGTTATTGGCCTCCATGTTCTTTGCTGAATGGACACTCTATTTAAAAGAGAAATAGAATAAGTGTATCCAAGGACAATACATTGACCTTGGTTTTGTACATGTGCCTCTAACTGGCTATTTATATCTCAATTGTTCCTCACTTAACCACCCAGCAAGTAATGACAAGGGGTGGGAAAGGTTTGAGCACATAGCCAGTCTCTAATAACTGGACCTTATGAGGTTTGGGGAGCAAATTCTAGAGGCATCTCAGAAACTAGGTGACTGATGGCACCTAGGACATATCAACAGTCTTAGCTAAGGGCATTGACAGAGAACTGGAGGGGGCTTCAGAGGCCATTAGTTCAACCTCCTCACTTTTCGGATGGGAGAACAGAGTCAGAGAGGTTAAAAACATTCATTAAGGTCACATAAGTAATAAACATCAGTGCTAGGATTTGAACCTGAATTCTCTGATTCTAAATCTAGAGCACTTTCTAGTCATTGTACTGAATGGTGGGAGGCCAGAGAACCCACTTCTTGCCTCTTTATATCCCCAATATCTAGAATATTGATCTAAAATAGCAGGTATTCATCCTGCTACTTTTCTTAATTGAACTTAATCATATGATTGTTTCAAGGAAACCCTTGTACTGACCAGAATCCTCCTTTTGATGTGAACCAATAGAACATTTTAATAAAATGCATTAGAGGAGAGTTAGGTTTCTGCTATCACCTATGCCCCAATGAATCCATTAATCTTTTTTTAAAATAGTAGTTTGTAATGATATAGTCATGTGTGTTCCAAGAACACTTGCAGCGATGCAGATTTCCTGTCCCAGAGAGAGTGGTGGGCCATGAATGAGATCCCAGAATGATCCTCCCCAATATCCATTCACACTTTCTAGTGATTCGACTTCACTGTCTTTTCTTTTTGTCACCATTTCCTTAACATCTCTCACCATTCCTACCCAAACAATCTAAGTGTCTGAGTGTAATAACTTATTTCAGGAAATTCTTGAAGTACAAAATGAACCTTACATCTTCAGTAACTCTGGCACAGCTCCACATTAAGAAATGAATTTTTGCCAAGAGATTAACCAATGCACATGGGTTGAGGTGACAGCAGACCCTTATTCCACTCATGAAGCATTTCATCGAAGTGGTATGATTGACTGCAGTGAGGATCCAGAATATTCTCTGCTTACCACAGTGCCTGGCATATAGGAAGGGCTTAACAAATGTTTGCTGATTTGATTTGGCTTGACTTCTGCCCAAAAGTCCCTTTGCTTAGATTCCCTGACACTTAGCTATCTAGTATTTGTATAATAGTGCTTTCTGTAAAATGGGAACGCCTGCCCTGACCCTAGGCAACTGCACATCTCTGGGTGATGGTGTCAGGCCAATATGGCTCCTTTACTTTTTGCCCCTGTCATCATGAAGTGCCTTCATCATGGAGGCTGTCATGTTGCCTGCCCCTCAATTCTGGGAAACTTCTTTCCCTTTATTGCCTGGCCTCCTTTACTCTTTCCACAACCACCATTCTGAGATGCCTCCAGGAATCTATTTCTGAACCTTCCATCTATGATCTCCCTCCCAAAAGTATATTCTTTCACACTAGTGGCCCCAAATATTCCCCCACTTCATGTCACAGCTTTCTGGGGAATTAACTAGAAAACAATTGGCACAAATCTATTTCAAGGTGAATGTGCAAAAGAAAGGCTGACTTATTTTCAGGGATACTGACACTGCTCCTGTTTTATATCAGGCTTCTTCCATGAAGACTTCCTGGATTCTTCCAGTTGCCAGGCTTTTCTTCCTCACATTCCTTATTCGTTTATGGATCGAGCTATAACTAGGGCAGGGTGATCAGGGCTTTGTTTAGGGATGCTGACAATTCTTTCCCTCTTTCAGTAGCCCTGGAACAACTGAGTTTAGCATGGTGTTAGCAAAAAAAAAATTAGTTAAAATAGGAAGCAACCAGATGGGGTGCCCTTTCACCAAGCCCAAACAGCAGTCTCAATCCCGAGATCATTCCCATAGGACACCCCAATGTTTCTCTTTCTTCATTACTCCATACCCAAAGTAAAAGTGTCCTCCAACTAAATTTCTCTCTACAGACTTCTTAAATCCTATGCTTTTTACTCTGGTTATTGCATACTGTTTATCCTGGTGAAAAAATAGCTGGTTATATCTGTCTAGATACATGTTACATGCCGCCCCTGCCCTCCTCAGCCCCGCCACCCCCCATCGTAGGCCTCCTTGAGGCAGAGGACAGCTCCTGATTTCGTTTTTGTCCTTGGATCCCCAGTGCCAAGCACAGTGCTGTGTACACAATAGGGGCTGCGTTGAACCGAACTGAATCGAACTCATATTGTTAGGCTAATGTTGAGTTAATGTAATTTTATACTGTGTTTTCTCTGAGACCCCCCAGGAAGATCCTAGGTTAGTCTTATACCATAACAATGAAGCTTATTGTTATTATTATTGAGGAGAGAATCATTCTTGTGCCCTTCTGGACGTTCTACACACACTGACACACACACACATACACACACGCACACACCACACTCTTGCGTTTATTCATTTTCAAGCCTGGAGATCCAGGGCTTATGGGTAAAAGGAGAACTCACAGTTAAAAGGGGAACATTACACCTTTAAAAAGAGCTGAAGCAAGTGTGTTTTAATAACCCATCAGGACCTTGGTCCATCATAACATTAAATCTGCATTATATCTCACTTCCTAATCGCTCCTTTCATTCCAATTGTGTGCAGAGAGGGTGGGTGAGATGAGAATTTCAGATAAGTGCCAGTAAAACAAGTTTCCTTTACAGCTGGCAAGCCCTGGGCACACGGTAACAGTGCCTTATGGCAGTGTTCAATCAAATGGTTCCATAAACTAAAAATAATCACCCTAATACTAATACCTATTAGTCTTCATTGTTACTGGTCGCTATGGTGCTGCCTTTGACTGTGAAGAATTCACCGCCATTATTACCCTCAGTGTCTCTGTCTCTGAAATGTGATCTAATTGCAAAATCCACACCTGTTCCACAGTTCAATAGAATCCTGCTTTTGATAGAGGCAGACTTTCAGGCACACACATATACACACACACATACATACACACACACACGCACACACTTGTCCACACATGTACACAATCACCCAATGCTTCAGTTTGAGATGGGTGGTGGTGGTTTGGGGGTGAGGGGAGAATAGAATGAGTTTATCAGAAAATAATATTGAGAAGGGGGGGTGGAGAGCCTGTGTTCTGTGGTCATTGGAAGATTGCTGATGGGTGCATAAATAAGGCATGCTCGAACATCTGTTCTTTGTTGTGCATTCAGCTTTTTAATGTCTTCCAAGAGCAGCTCTGACGCATCACTGACTACCACTCCCCATTTAAACAACATTTTACCAGAAAATAATAAACCTTCCTGGTAGGGTGCAGGGAGCCAAGGCATTCGGGCAATGCCATTAATTTGGAAATATCTCTTTTTCTGGGATTTTAAAATCTCTCTCCCTTTGAACATTATACAAATTTGGGATCCAGCCTGGCATTCCTACCAGTCTAAGCATTACATCAGCCTGGATATTCTATTCAGCCTTTTCTTTAGGCAAAAGGAGAGAGAGGCAGTTAAGTTAAAGTTTACACATTTTTTTTCTTCTTTCCCCCTTATCTTAATTCTATTAATGTGAAATCCTCTCTTCTTGGGAGTGTGTGTGTGTGTGTGTGTGTGTGTGTGTGAGATATGTTCCGGTATTTATTTGTACTGATAAAATTCAGAGGCAGCTGAGACCCCTGACAGTTTAACAATATTGGCTGGTTATTTTGATACAGTGCAGTAGGCAGCAAAAGATTAAAAAACGGAGCATCCTAAACTGAGGGAAACCAGCTTGAATTCTAAAATAAAATTTTAGCAGCATGGATTTCTCTTGCCATAGGCTATGAGGCTACTCTGAATTTCAGATGCATCTCTAGAGCTGTCAATGATGTGGAAAGATGAGATTGGCATTACAAAGATTTGTTGCAGTACGATTCAATGTAATTGCGAGAGAAGGTATAGCAGCATTAAGTCTCAGCCAAAGAAGTGCTGTTTATGTATGTACAGTAGAGAAATAGCTCGCCAGATCACACTGGGACCATGATGAGAATTTCTTTGTATCGCTTTCTTTAGTGTTTACACTCTCCTTTCAGGTCACAGCTCAAAGACAGTGGAATGCCATTTAACTGCTGGTGAGATAGATCCAGAATGAAATTGACCGTGGTCTTAGGAGAGGAAAGTAGGAGTATCTCCTAGAATGGGGCTGTTATTTATACTATCCTCTCTCTCTCTCTCTCTCTCTCTCTCTCTCTCTCTCTCTCTCTCTCTCTCTCTCTCTCTCTCTCTCTCTCTCTCTCTCTCTCTCTCTCTCTCCCCTCACCCTTTTCAATGGAACAACATGTGGTCAATGTCAAATGGCGAAGTACCAACAGTACTGGCTTGCCTACCATACAAGAATAATAGTGCACCTAGAGTTTGGCTAATGGGACTGCTGTGCAGAACTGGGATACTTGTTGTTAGGCAGGTTACAGGGAGTCATGTTTTGTCATCTTTTACTGTTAAGTTTTTCCCCCATTGTTCTCTTTTTAGATAGACATTATAGGAGCCTGTGACTTATGGTGTAAGGATAATGGAATCTAAAGGGAATGGAATCATGGCTGGTTGAACTTAATTATGCTCTATTTGAATTCATTCTTGCTTTGTAAGGAACCATTCCGAACACCAAGCTTCCTCCAGTGACCATTGGCAAGGCAGTATTGTATGCTGGAAGTCATCAGTATGGAAAATGATATCGTACAATGGACAACGAGTCCAAGTATAGGTTACAAGCATTAACCTGGGACTGGGGCAGTTACTGATTGTAGATATGTGGGCTAGGTACTTAATTAGTTGTCTGCTTTGTTGCCAGAGATTCCTGCACAGTTACTAAAGCTGTGACTAGGCATTCTGGCATCTACATCAAATACCCCAAAATATTTCTGAGACAAGAAGCACAGACAGATTCCTGAGAACCAACATTTAAAGACAAATTTAGTTGTAGGAAGGGACCTGACATCCTGAGACCCCATATATGGAGACCCCAGGACACCAAGGGGTTGCAGGGAGGGTTGGGAAAAATGTGGTATCTGGTGTTTTAATTAATTATTCTTCTTAACAAAGTTCTAGACTCAGCTGACTCTACCTGCTGAAGGATTACAAGTGCTGTTAGCACACCTTAAATTTTTGGTGCCCTGGAGCAAAGCCTAAGTTTCCAGTCCTAGGTGTAGTTCTTGCCATGATTTGTCATTGTGAAGCCAAACAGAACCTTCCTAACTTAAAGGAACACATCACCACTTAAACTCACATAAAAAGCAACCTTATCTGAGTAATGAATGAAAAATAATATATGTTCCCACAGTATTTTGTATATACTTCAGGATTTTTGATTCCTACATGTGTTAAAACATACAGCAGAATCATGGATTTGCACCAAGACTGTCTTAAGGATGCCAAAAAGAGCCAGATGAAAAAAGTGAGAAATCCAGGCAAGCAGGTTATTTGGCACAAAGCACGTATAGTCAGAATGATCACTGGATAAAATTCAATTTTTTTTCTCCTTTTTTGCTGTTATTGGATTAACCAAATCAGTTTCCCTGTGTAGACAAAGCCAGCATGTGGGATTACTGTATCTGCCTGGTCCTGATGGAAAGATCAAGAAATCGATGTCAATTTGCCTGCCTGGCATTTCCTGTGGTCTGGTCTGCCTGTGTGCTTCATTGTGACTTTTGGAGAGGTTGACAGATTTAGGCAACTTTTAGTATACTTACTGAAGGAAGAGGACAGAACTACAGCTGATGTTCACTTTGTAGTACGGTTGGTACTTGGGGGAAAAAATGAATGTCAATATATTTTCTGATGCAAATATCTTCAAATATTTTTTTGTAAATTTCAATAAAATTTCAACAACCTGATTGGATAGAATTTTAGTAGCACTGATTGCATTAAAGTAAGGCATACAGTTCAGTGAACTGTTAATCCAAAAATATCTGGATTCATAATGTGATATTTTTTTTAAAAAAAGAAATAACACTGAGCATATGATTCATGGGTTGCCATAGCCAAAGAGCTCATTACCACATGGCTAATCTATAGGTGGTGAACCTCTCTGTACTTAGCAAGGCTGACCTATGGAAAATAATCTGTTGTTGAGACCATACTCAAAGCCTTTCCAACATGGCAATACATGTCAAAATTTCCCCTCCATTCACAAAACCTTCAAGAGCCTAGGCTCATTTCCATACTATGATGAATATCAGAGTAGGACTTTGTGGAGAGGGATAATGAGGTGGCAAACCAATGGCTCAGGAAATATAAATGGACGTAAATAGCATCTTAACCTCTTTAAAATCCATAGCTTCAAAATGTGTGTTTTCTATTGTTAGGCAATCTATTGACTATCCAGGAGTGACCTCCAGCCCCTTCACCCTCCCTGAGTTTCAATGTCTTCACATCAATAAAATAAGAGAGATGGACTAAATGATGACTAACATGCCTTTCAATTCAAAATCCTTTGATCCTCTGGTGTCTCTGTCTCTGTGTCTTTCTGTGTCTGTCTCTCTCTGTCTCTCTGTCTCTCTGTCTCTCTCTCTCTCTCTTTCTCTCTCTCTCTCTCACACACACACACACACACACACAATTTTGGGTAGCTTTCTCAGCTCCTTTTACCCAAATGCAATACAGGGGGCCAAAGAAGTATGTTGAGTCAAAGATCTAGAAATTCTTTCCTCCTAGAGATAACAAGACTTGGCCAGTACCATTGCCAGTTAGTGCACAGAAAAATCTGTATGAGAGGCTTATTCCTTCCACTGACAAATGGAATTAATATCATGTCTGAGATGTACTTTGGGTCATCAGTGATCCCAAGTATTCAAGTTGCTATACGGAGGGAAAGGCTCCACAGGCAATAAGGTACAAATATCAAGATAATGAGCACTTTCGGTTTAAGATTACAATTTATTAATAAGCAGGACACAGAATTAGTGATAGCAATAATAATGGCTAGTAATACAACATATAAGCATGTGTATATAAACATGTGTATCATACACATGTACATATATGTACATAAAGTCACATTTGATCCTCGGATCAATAAATATTTAAGAAGTGCCTGCTGTGTGTCAGATACTTCCAAATCATGAGACAATAAGCTACTTGAGGACCGACACTCTCTTTTTCTTTTCTTGGAATCCCCAGCACTGTGGTGCCTGGTGCATACATAGTAGGAAATTAATTTTTTTTTGACTGACTCACCATCACTTTGTGAGGCAGATACTAATTATCCCGATTTTATAGATAGGAAATGAAGGCTGCCAGTCATCTATTTCTAGGACCCTTCCCCTCATCTTGCTTCACACAATTGAAGGTAGAAAATGTAATTTTCTACATAAGATGGGCAGTTCTTTTCAATCTTGAAAATCCTTTTTATTATGGGAGATGCGGTAACCCAGAAAATTGCCAAATTATGGAAAATAGAAAGGAAGATGCAAGTGGGCTAATGATTAGTTGGAGAAGTGAGTGTTCCTTTGGCTTAAAGGAATTATTTTTTGCAAAATCTCCAACTTATAGGGGGAAAATCATCATGTTTTCATTTTTGATCAGTTTTTATTAATACCCAAGGAGAGGAGTTTGCCATAAAGCGTTCCCTCAGATCTGTGGGGAAATATTGCTATGAAAATGTAACCCAATAAAATGATAACATCACAGAGGGTTGCTTCTTTTCATTGTCTTTTGTTCTACAACAAGAGGAAAGTCTCTCAAAAGGAGCAAAATATTCTGCTGGATCAGGGTCTTCCTATTTTGTCAAGACTGTGAACTCCCTACCTGGATATTTATAGTCATGTATGATCTGAAATATTAAATGTACTGGGGTAAGTGTGGAGCCATAGCCCCTGACAAAGATTTATATACAGTGTCATCCCAATTTGTAACTCTCTAGGGCATTGACTGTGATGAATGTTGTCTCTATCTCAGTGGGAGTGCTCTACATTATCCACTTTCCATGGAAAGTAAGCAAAGAAGCAGATTAGAGATACTGGGAACCTCCTTAGGGATTAGGCTTTTCACAGTCTGGAATGTTCTCTGTCCTCATCACTTGGAGGCCCTCACTGTATTCAAGGCTCTGCTTAAGCTTAACCTCCTACCTAAGACTTTAGTGATCCCTTCAGTTGTAGCACAGCCCCCATGAAAAATAATGTGTGTGTATATATATATATATATATACATATATATATGTATGTATATATATATATTCATGTTCATTCAAATGTAAGTACCTTGAGGGAGGAAGATTTTCATTTTTGTCATTTTGCACAGTTCATATGTTGGTTATTTTAATAGAACTGAGTTCTGGGTTACTTAATCTGGGATTTGTGAAATTATTATTATTTTTACATTTTGATAACAATTTTAATATAATTGATTTCCCCTATAATCCTCTACAATTTATTTTATGCATTTCAACACATTATTCTTAGAAGGGGTCCCTGGTCTTTACCAGACTGCCAAAGGGGTCCAGTTAAGACAAAAAGGTTGAGAACCTATGAACTTTTGCAAGCCATCTATCCTACAGATAAGAAACTGAGACCTACTGAAGGGTTACCCAGCTAGTTGATGGAGCAACTAGGGGTCAAATCTATGGCTCCTAATTTCTTGTCTAGTGCACTTTCCAACACACTGTACTATGACTGCTACTATGGATGAGATCTTTAGCCTTTAAAAGTCCCATTTATTAATTCCTTTAATGTCATAAGAACTTTTGCTTACTCTATTATACTGGAAAGGATACATCCAGAAATGTTCAAGTTAAGGGTGATGGTAGAAAATTTAGTTGTCATTATGTGGCTAAAATTTGGAATTCATTTTGCACTTTGGATGTCCCTAATGCTCCTTCCCCTGACATTTTAACTTCACCCAGTTTGACTTGCCATCTTGGAAACCATCCAACCTCTTCTTTCTCAGTTCCTAGGCAGGACTCAGGAAGATCTGCAGGACTCTCCAAGGCATTGAGACAGAGGGTTCCTCTATCATTTGAGTGATAGCTTGGGAAAAAGCTGAGAAGCTGAGAGTCCCAACTATGTTGAGTGTCCTTATAGATCCTTCCCCAACAGTGAAGAGATGAAGGGAAATCCCCTCTCTGGCTTCTTCTTTCCTTGAGCTCCTAGCTTCTCTGGCCTCTAGTGAAAGAGTTTCCCAGAGATGCCTCCATAGAAACAGAATTAAATGTTGATAATAAAGAGATTGTTTTGATCTGCAACATCAGTGGCGTCAAATTCAAGTAGAGACAGAGACCATGAAGCTGTACATAAGGATCCCTGTGGGTCACATTAACTTGGCAAACCACCCATGTTTATATATTATTTTTTTTAAATAATTCATCAAGACTAAAATCAGAGAGGAACTCCATTTTAAACTGGTTTGTGCTGCACTCAAGTATTGTGGGCCAGCATCTATGGGCTGCATGTTTGACACCACTGTGTTCCATCACTTAGAAATTCCCTGGTCATAATCACAGCTGGAGCTGCTCAGGATCCATCCACGCATAGAAGAAATTTCCCTTTCCTTCTTTAATCTCCTTTCAATCTAGTTCATGAGGAGAGAGGTGGGCTATTAGTTCAAAGCAGACAGGCAGTCAGTGCTGGAGTTTCTTCAGGTTCTGTCTCTCCATCTCTGATCAGTAGAAGAACTTTGGATTCCTTATGACTAATGCCTTGCAGTATTCCCAAATACTACATTTTTGATTTTCAAATAAATAAACTGTATTAGTTCAGTGCAGAGCTACTGAACGTCTATCACATGCTGGGAAGAGAGCTCTTTGTCTGGTCCTTCTTTCCCTTGGTTTGATGACTTTATAAAAAATAAAAAAAAATCTTTTGCACATGGTGAGGTGGCAAGAAGGTCCATGATACTTAATGCCTCCCAACATCTGGTTGGGTTAATGCAAGAAGTCAACACATAATCAAAAAAAAATATAAAGATTCCCTGTAGAGGTCTTTATCTGACCCTACAATGGATGCATGGGACCATGAAATTTGGAGCTGATTCACAAAGCCAACCTCACTGTGTTGCTTTTTGGGGGGGACACTGTATCCTGCCCTCTTTCTTATTTTTTTGAACATTTTGAGGGAGAAATCAATCACCCTAATATAGGAAATTCCATACCTTTGGCATGTAACAAGGCCACAAAGCCGGCTTTGGTTCTTCAAGGCACTTCAAACTTAATAACAAGAATAGTTAAAATTTCTAAGGTGCTCACTATGAGCCAAGCACCATCCTAAGCATTTTACAAGTATTATCTCAGTTGTTTCTCACAACAGCCCTGGGAGGTAGCATTATTAATATCCCCATTTTACAGATGAAGAAACTTAGGTAAACAAGGGTTATGTCATTTACTCAGGGTTACACAGTTAGTGCAAAGCAGAATTGAAACAACACAAAGGAAACGTAGGATGTGCAAATTTAGAGTAACCTCCCTGAATGTTCACAGGGACTATCTGTGCCCAATCTGTGGTAGAGAATTCCGAGCTCAAATTGGCCTGAGCAGTCGCAGTCATACACATTGAAACTTCACTTTATCGGGGGGGGAGGGGGGGAGGAGCCAAGATGGCAGAGTAGAAAGACTCACGTATGCTAGCTCCAAATCCACAGCCCATAAATTTCCTGTAAGAAGAACTTCCCACAAATTCTGGATCACTGCAAGGCACACAGAAACACAGTGGAAGAGATTTCCATTCCAGAGAGCCCTGGAGAGTGGTCCCCAGGGGTCTGTTGCACCCTGGAAAGCGGAGCCCACCCCAGTGCTACCCTGGGCCGAGGCCCCAGAGGAGCAGATCCGAGCAAGCTTCAGGGATGGAATCCCTGGCTGCCGGGAAGGTCCCTCCACCCACAAACTCTACAGGTCAGTGAGAGAGACGTCTAGGCTGGCCGAGAGGGGAGTGGGGTGTCTCTGTGGCTCGGGCCCCCTGGGGAGGCAGCAGCAGGGGCAGCAGCAGTGGCCCGGGACAGCAGGCAGCAGCAGGCAGAAGTTCAGGTCTCTGTATAAAGCCCCTGAGGGAACTGAGCCTGGGAGGTGGTCCTGCCCCCACCCGCTCCATCACTGAAGGTCTCGGCATAAAGCCCCTGAGGGAACTGTGTCTGGGAGGTGGCCCTGCCCCCACCCGCTCCATTACTGAAGGTCTCTGCATAAAGCTTCTGAGGGAACTGAGCCTGGGAGGCGGCCCTGCCCCCACCCCAGCACCAGAACTTAAGCTCACATTGAATAGCAGCCACTCCCACTGCGGATAGCCCTGAGACTGGGAAGCAGCATTTGAATCTCAGACCCCGAGCACTAGCTGGGCAGATCTAGGCAGGGGTGGAGAGGAATCTCAGAAGTCAAGTACCTGGCTGGGAAAATGCCCAGAAAAAGGAAGCAGAATAAGACCATAGAGAGCTACTTTATTGGGGAAGAGATGTTCCTTCCCCCCTTCATTTCTGATGATGAAGTACAATGCCTGCCATCAGAGAAAGATGTGGAGGTCGGGACCTCTCTATCCCAGACATCCGAGGTGGATGTCCGGTGGGCTCAGGCCATGAAAGAGCTCAAAAAGGATTTTGAAAATCAAGTTAGACAGGTGGAGGAAAAACTGGGAAGAGAAATGAGAGAGATGCAAGAAAAGCATGAAAAACAGGTCAATACCTTGCTAAATGAGACCCAAAAAAATGCTGAAGAAAATAACACCTTGAAAAATAGGCTAACTCAACTGGCAAAAGAGGTTCAAAAAGCCAATGAGGAGAAGAATGCTTTCAAAAGCAGAATTAGCCAAATGGAAAAAGAGGTTCAAAAGCTCATTGAAGATAATAGTTCTCTCAAGATTAGAATGGAACAGATGGAGTCTAATGACTTTCTGAGAAACCAAGAAATCATAAAACAAAACCAAAAGAATGAAAAAATGGAAGAGAATGTGAAATATCTCATTGGAAAAACAACTGACCTGGATAATAGATCCAGGAGAGACAATTTAAAAATTATGGGACTACCTGAAAGCCATGATCAAAAAAAGAGCCTAGACATCATCTTTCATGAAATTATCAAGGAAAACTGCCCTGAGATTCTAGAACCAGAGGGCAAAATAAGTATTGAAAGAATCCATCGATCACCACCGGAAAGAGTTCCAAAAAGAGAAACTCCTAGAAACATTGTGGCCAAATTCCAGAGTTCCCAGGTCAAGGAGAAAATATTGCAAGAAGCTAGAAAGAAACAATTCCAGTATTGTGGAAATAAAATCAGGATAACACAAGATCTAGCAGCTTCTACATTAAGGAATCGAAGGCCATGGAATAGGATATTCCAGAAGTCAAAGGAACTAGGACTCAAACCAAGAATCACCTACCCAGCAAAA
This sequence comes from Bettongia penicillata ogilbyi, assembly GCA_023548195.1. Classification (NCBI taxonomy): domain Eukaryota; kingdom Metazoa; phylum Chordata; class Mammalia; order Diprotodontia; family Potoroidae; genus Bettongia; species Bettongia penicillata. The sequence continues at coordinate 4,576,938 of JAJHZJ010000718.1, forward strand.
CTGAGTATAATACTTCAGGGGAAAATATGGTCTTTCAATGAAATCGAGGACTTTCAAGCATTCTTGATGAAAAGACCCAATATACTGACAGCCACCCTTACTTTCTCTTGATATCAATGATAAGTAAAGGCCACTCATTGACTATCCTTTATTTTCAGCAAGGAATCACCTGATTTCCTTTTTCAATAATAATTATCCTAAAATTGTCCTAAAAGTTGTCCTTCTATTTTTTTCTCTCCCATAGTTCTTTATTTAATATTTGCTGTACCCTACACATACACACTGTTAGCCTTTCCAATGTCTCCCATTGATATTCAGTGTGAACATGCCATAATTAATAGTCATAGAAGATGGGTATTAAAAAAAAGATGAGCCTAAAATTGTCTAACATATGATTGAAATGAGAAAGACTTTTGTAATATTTCTCTGGGGGATTTCAAGACTGTGGCTTTCAAGATTCCCAGCAGGCCTTGGAGCTGCTCAAGAGTACAACTTGTGTTTCAGAAACTATGACAGTATGATGGCCACTGCTCTTTTTTCTTTAAATTTAGCTTTGCCTTCTAGACTTTGTCCTGGTGCTTTCACTTCCACTCTCCAGTGGCGGCTGAATAAAAAACTTTATGTTTTATGCTGCTTCTCAATCAAAGTCTCTTTCCTTTGGCACTTCCAAATGAAAATAGACTTTTAAGGTTAAAAACCAGACGATGGTAGTTTCCATATGTAGAATGATTCCTTTCCTGTCTATTATGCATTGATGGTCTCATCCTTGCCTTTAGGTACACTCATGTACCTTACCCTCAGAGATAATAAATTATATTCTATAGTTTTGGTCAAAAGATGCAAAGAAAGAAATTTAGGTTTGAAAGAAAAAATTTTAATGATCACAATAGTTAACCAAAAGTGGATGGCTACCTGAGGAGATAGTAGATTTCCTTATTGGAGGTCTCCAAGTAAAAGCTGAATGATCAGTTTTTTTTGGAATATTGTAATGGGGGGTCTTTAAGTATAGTTTGGATTAGAAGGTTCCATAAAATCCTGAGATTTGGGGCTTTTGACTCTGGCTGTCAATGACTTATTTATAGGGAGGAGAAAATTGGGGCAACAACTAGCATAATTTATGTAACCCTTTCCCTACAAAAACCCAGTAAACCCCTACAAACAATAGTTGCTAGACTGTCTAATGTTAACATCACCCAATTAATACTGAGAATTGACATATTACTTGTGCTGGTTTTAGTCCTTGGAAAATTGAGTAATGTCAAGAGGGATTGGATAACCTCAATATTAGCCATCTTTGTATTTTAGTCATAACATGTATATATGAGGTATATGTACATTTCTACAGACCTAAGGGTTTCATAACACTGAAAGAAACAGATGGGTACAGGTATATTACCATCAGGATGAGCCATTAGGCAGACACAAAGTTTTTAGCTGCTCCTCTCTTCCCTATGGTACCCAAAACATGCACATTATCAGTGGGGCAAATGCCTGGTTGCCCAGAATATTCTGGGTTCAAAGACAAAATAGTTTCTCTTTATAATGGAATATACACCTTTTTTTCTCCCTAATCACCTAGGCAATGTAGCTTTTATCTGGAAACTTAGAAATTTACATAAAATCCCCACTCAGGTCTCACTGTACAACAGGCTGCGCATTCAGCAAGCAAGGACTCATAAAATGCATATCACATCATTATTTTATGTTTAAACATTTTTATTTCTCCAGAGAATTTAAAATATACAAACATGTGACTCCATGAGGAAATGATCCAAAAAAGATTATAAATACAGCTATAAATGTCAAAGTTCCTAAAACATTTCACTGGTTCTATCTTCAGAAGAAAGTGTTTACATAGAAAGCACACGCTGCTGTGTTTTATTATTGTTATTGTGGGCATTAAATGTTACAAATGCAATCTGTCTGACTCACACATAAACTATGGTCTCCAAAATTCTTCAAGGATCACCTCTGGAAATAAGAGGTTTAGCACGGAGAACAATATTTAGTTAACTGGTCTCAAATCTCTCTGCCACCAGCCAGTAGGTCCCATGAGGAGGGAACTACTTGCAATTGTATTTCGACTACTCATACATATCTTTTCCACTTTTTCTTCCCCATGGAAAGTATTGGGTAAGAAGTAATTTACCATAATTCCTTTTCTCATGCCTTAACCCAATGCAAAATTAGTGACAAACCATCTCTCTCTTCTTAAAAAACAAAGGTTTGTCAGTTGCAGGCTGATAGAGGTATCTCGTCATCATGAGTTTTGTTAATCCATTGGGGAGCGATACTTGTAGTGTGTTGGTCCATTTCCATTCGTTGGACGAACTGTGATGGATAGCATTGGGCTCGATTTGTTCAGCTACTCAGCCACAATCCACTGGAACCATTTTCACGTTATCCGAATTTGGGAGATGGTTGGGTTTAATTTTAGTTTCCCTATTGTATGTCCTCTTTTCTTTTACGTTAGATTTTGACTGCAAATAACACAGGTGGAATACAACTTCTAATGCAGACAATTCAGAGAGCTCCTGTTTAACAATTCCCTGCGAAACTGTTATGAATGGGTTTAGTATTAAACTGCCCTGGTGAAGTGCTATCTTGCATACTGTATAATTTTATGAATTTAAATCCAAATAAGATCAAATTTTCCAATTCACCTGAACCATTTATTAGGCTTTACTTTCATGATGATTAACTTTGATAACAATAGCTCTTAACACAATGTACCAATATAAATATGCTGAGGGTTATATTAACTTTAGAGTTATCTTTTGCTAACTATTTTGCTTGGAAGAAATGTTGAAAAAAAAGATTAGAAGTTAATATTCCCAAGTTTAATTCACAAATAATAGGCTCCCAAGATTTAGAACCTTAAAGAAACTTAGAAACCATGTGGTTTAATCCCCTTATTTTATTTTTATTTTTAACCTATGCTTTCTTTCTAGTTATAAGGATTTTTTTTCTTTTTTAATGATTTGTTGATTTGTTGATGCTGGGTTTTAAAAAAATATTGCTGTTTCCCAAAAATCTCACTCTCACATTCACAGAACCTCCCCTTGTAAAAAATAAACACAATGAGGCAAAACAAAGTGGTCACATCAGGCAAGGGGCCCTCTTGTTTTATATAGATAAGGAAACTAAAGAAGAAAACAAAGAAAGACAAAGTGTCCAAGATAGTCACATAGAGCAAACAGTAAAGTCCAGATTCAAACTCAGGACTTTTGATTCCGAATCCAATTCTCTTAACATGATCTGTCAGCATAAATGCTTCTACAGGGTGACCAAAAACAAACGAACTCACTAGGTCTCAATTTATCCACTCATTAAATGGCAGGATCAACTTTGAAATGTTCTAGAAGCCACAGATCTAGAGGAATTAGTCCAATTGATAAGCAAGATAGTGCAAGTCTCATTTTTCCCCTTACAATATTTCTGTAATATTACAAGATACAAATTGTTACTAAATGAAAATAAGGAGATGCTAGGGAGCACTTTTTGTTATTTTGAGAACTGATTGCTGTAATTCTAATTGTTTTCTCGTTATCCAGTTTCTGTGCCTGAGGATTTCAGTTCACTCTGAACCCTGCCACCAGAAAGTGAATCAAATCAAGGTTATATCTTTGAACCATCTGAACATTGCTTCATGAGCTTCCACCACGCATCAATCTTGAACTGACCAACATCAGTTCCATCAGCCTCCCATTGTTTTTTGGGGACCACTACCTTGGAGAGCTACTACAACTGGCCTCTACCCATTGCCTTCACATGTTGTCACTCCATGCTATCACAATCTGCTCATTCTGGGGCACTTCCCAAATTACACGTCAAGAAAGTGAAATGTGTTCCAATTTTCACATCAGAAGGTACTCTGTTGAGGCTGCTTACCTCTAAATAATTCTGAAACCTACTTTTAGTCAGAGTATAAATAACATGTTTGAAAATAGATTTCTATGAATAGTTTCTGAGTGAAGGAATAGGGGAGTCAATTTCTTTTCATTGAGGTAACTCGAAATTAGATGAGTTTGTTTTATCTCATGGAAAGCAATGACCAAATTGAGTATGATAAACTATGATGTGATTTCAATAGTGATTTTTCAACTGGCAAAAGAGGTTCAAAAAGCCAATGAGGAGAAGAATGCTTTCAAAAGCAGAATTAGCCAAATGGAAAAAGAGGTTCAAAAGCTCACTGAAGAAAATAGTTCCCTCAAAATTAGAATGGAACAGATGGAAGCCAATGACTTTCTGAGAAACCAAGAAATCACAAAACAAAACCAAAAGAATGAAAAAATACAAGAGAATGTGAAATATCTCATTGGAAAAACAACTGACCTGGAAAATAGATCCAGGAGAAACAATTTAAAAATTATGGGACTACCTGAAAGCCATGACCAAAAAAAGAGCCTAGACATCATCTTTCATGAAATTATCAAGGTAAACTGCCCTGATATTCTAGAACCAGAGGGCAAAATAAGTATTGAAGGAATCCATCGATCACCGCCTGAAAGAGATCCAAAAAGAGAGACTCCTAGGAACATTGTGGCCAAATTCCAGAATTCCCAGGTCAAGGAGAAAATATTGCAAGAAGCTAGAAAGAAACAATTCCAGTATTGTGGAAATAAAATCAGGATAACTCAAGATCTAGCAGCTTCTACATTAAGGGATCAAAGGGCATGGAATAGGATATTCCAGAAGTCAAAGGAAGTAGGACTCAAACCAAGAATCACCTACCCAGCAAAACTGAGTATAATACTTCAGGGGAAAATATGGTCTTTCAATGAAATCGAGGACTTTCAAGCATTCTTGATGAAAAGACCAGAGCTGAAAAGAAAATTTGACTTTCAAACACAAGAATGAGAAAAAGCATGAAATAGTAAACAGCAAAGAGAAGTCATAAGGAACTTACCAAAGGTGAACTGTTTACATTCCTACATGGAAAGACAATATTTGTAACTCTTAAAACAGTTCAGTATCTGGGTAGTTGGTGGGACCACACACAGATGTACGCACACACATGTACACACGTGCATGCACACACACATACACACATGCACGCACATACAGAGACAAAGAGCACAGAGTGAATTGAATAGGATGGGAACATATCTTAAAAGAAATTAAAGTAAATGGTGAGAGAGAAATGTAGTGTGAGAAGAGGGGGTGAAATGGAATGGGGTAAATCATATCTTATTCAAGAGGCAAGCAGGAGACTTTTTAGTGGAGAGAAAAAGAGGGGAGCTGAGAAAAAACCAAGAAGTTTACCCTCATCACATTCGACTAAAGGAAGGAATAAAATGCACACTCATTTTGGTATGAAAACCTATCTTACAATACAGGAAAGTCGGGGAGAAGGAGATAAGCAGGGTTGGGGAGATGATGGAAGGGAGGGCAATGGGAGGAGGGAGCAATTTGAAGTCAACACTCTTGGGGAGGGACAGGATCAAGAGACAGAATAGAAACAATGGGGGGCAGGATAGGATGGAGGGAAATGCAGTTACTCTTACACAACATGACTATTATCCAAGTTATTTGCAAAACTACACAGATAGGGCCTATATTGAATTGCCTGCCTTCCCAAAGGGAATGGGTGGGGAGGGAGGGATGGGGAGAATTTGGAACTCAAAGTTTTAGGAACAACTGTTGAGTATTGTTGTTGCTACTAGGAAATAAGAAATACAGTTAATGGGGAATAGAAAGTCATCTGACCCTACAGGACAAAAGAGAGATGGGGACAAGAGAAGGGAGGGATGATAGAAGAAAGGGCAGATTGGTGATAGGGAAAATTGGTGTATTGGGGTGGGGGTAGGGGATAAAAGGGGAGAAAATTTGGAACCCAAAATTTTTTGAAAATGAATGTAAAAAGTTAAATAAATTTATATTTAAAAAAATCAACTCATATATTTACTCTGCTTTGCCTGGAAAATTTTTTTTTTTTCTGGATTCACATTATTTTTCATTCATCATGAGAAAATGTTTTCTTTGAAAATGTGAATCTTCATCTGTGGTTCACAGTTGCCTAGTCGTTCTGGGAAGGCCATGCTATTCCTACAGCCTCTACGAGCAATACTTCAAATCTGGGGGAAAGAAGAGGATAATATCAATGGTCATTGGCAAATACAGGATGTCCCAAAAGTCTTAGTGCACTAAGGACTTAGCACTTCAGTAAGACTTTTGGGATGCCCTGTATGTGAAAGATTGTGGTATCACAGAGCTGGAGCATAAAGCTGGAAAGGAGCTCAGATTTCAAACCTCTCATTTTTACAGATAAGAGAACTGTGCCCCAAGGAGGTTCAATAATTTACCAAAGGTCCAAAAACCAGTAATGTGAGAACTTCTTTTACCAACCATATTGAACCAGGTCTCTTTATCCGCTTTATCCACCACACTGGCTCACAAATCCTAGGGAATATTACCTGAGACACAAATAAAATAAGGGATTTGCTCGGGATCCTATCACTAGGCAATACTGAAGGTAGGATTTGAATCCAGATCTCCATGACTCTTTAAGTTCATCACACTATCTTCGCTGGTGATGGCAGAATGGAGAACCAAATAAAATAAGAGTAAATTATTTTAAAAATCCTTTGAGAAGGAAAGTACAAGACACACTTTCCAGGCATGTGGGAGCAAATCTGGGAGTCAAAGTTGAGAACTTGATAACCAAGTCCATTGGGACCTTATTCTTCAAGCTTTTTTGCTGTTGACTTAAAATTGCTACCTAAAGGAAAGTTGTTTGTTTATGAGGATCGACCATTTAATTTTAGCCAGTGGAATCTAGTGGTGAATACAGCATTGCATTTTCCACACCCTGCCCCAACCAAATCCCTTTTACTTGTAAAAATCTGAAAGAGGAATTTACAACCATTATTTTCCTGCTCCCATTCTTGTCTAAACAGTGACAAAAGCATAATGGATAACTTTATTTGTTGCATAAACAACCCACAAAAGCAACTTTATAAGGTGCATTCCCATGAAACATATCTATAAACCTGGTAAATGCACCAAGACCCCGTCAGGGATGTTTGAACTAAATCTTAATTTGTCATTCATGAACACTTCACATGCCCCTCTAAATGAATTATATTCTGCATCATTGACAGGAAACGTAACAGACTACACATTGGAGATACAAAACAGGGCTTGTGGGATTGTTTTATTGAACAATTTCACAGGTGTTAACAATAGAGGGGGTCTGACGAGTTTCAATGGAGAGAAGGTAAGTCTGAGATTGGAGTTGTACAGACACCTGTTGGGAAGTTGTATTCTTGCGCCTACCTGGCCTACTTTGGAATGGGTTGCTTCTGTTGCCTTCAGTTGTTTTTGTGGTTTTTGTAAGTGACAAAAAGACAAGGAATAGGAGAAAAAAGCAAGGTGTTGAGAGGACATCTTTGAGTAGCATTAAAGGTGGGCCCAAGCCTCCTGATATGATTCTGGGCACATACCAAGCTTGTAAAGATAGGTCTATATTTCGGATATGTGCCATGCAGCGGAGGAAAAGCATGGGGAGTGATACCATAAAGATTTGTTCTTATTGTTGAGTCATTTTTCAGCTGTGTCTGAACTCTTTGGGATGCCATTTGGCCTTTTCTTGGCAAAGATCCTGGAGTGGTTTGCTATATCCTTCTCCAGCTCATTTTACAGATGAGGAAACTGAGGCAAACATGGTAAAGTGACCTGCCCAGGATCCCACAGCTGGTAATTGTCAGAGGTCAGATTTGAACTCAAGAAGATGAGCTGCCCAGGATCCCACAGCTGGTAATTGTCAGAGGTCAGATTTGAACTCAAGAAGATGAGTTTTTCTGACTCTTTCCCTTGTGCCACTTAACTGCCCCCAACATTTGTTGTTGTTCTTGTTATTGTGACTCTATTTGGGGTTTTCTTAGCAAAGGTACTGGAGTCATTTGCCCAGGGTCATACAGCTAGTAAGTGTTTGAGGTTAGATTAGAACTCAGGAAGATGAGTCTTCCTGACTCCAGGCACGGAGCTCCATGCACTATGCTAACTAGCTGCCGCATACCATAGAGATAGTAGGTGATATTGGCTAGGTTTTTCTTAATGGAAAGAAAAATCTTTTTTATTTGTCTTGCCTCTGGGACCAACTACCCTTATATGACCTTGGATAAGTCACTTAGTTACTCTATACCTCAGTTTTTCACTCTGTACATACCTGTCCCTGATCCCATTCCTGTCTTTACCACTTTATGTTGGTTTTTGGAAGTTTAAAATGAAGTACAAGATAGAAAGTCCTCTGGAGAAAAAACTCTAAATGTCTATATGATAGAATGACTATAATTTCTCCCATCCACCTCCACAGTTTCCCTGGTCATCTCCTAAGTGATACATGCTTTAAAGATTGGATGCTATTTCTATCTTTTCACACTCCATGTCTTGCTAGTTTTCAGTGGGCTTTAGAGATCTGTGATAATCACGCAGATTCCGTGTGGGCTACTGCTCATGCTCAAACAACATGGTAGAGACAATAGGGCCTTTAGCTTACAAGAAAATAAGGTTATGAAAAATTCATCTCCAAAAGCCAGACTCAGTGAGTGTGGTTTTTTAAATTTCACATTTAAACCAGAAAATGAGAACCATAGGCAAGAGGAGCTGGAGAAGAAACTGAGATTTTAGCTCCATTTGTCCTTGCCTACAAATTAGCCTGCACATATCTCAAGGTTTACCTGGGAGATATATATATATATATATATATATATATATATATATATATATATATATATATATATACACACATATATATATATATATATATGGAAATTGCCATTTACACTTTCATCTTCTTTCCTTCTCCCATTATCTTCTGTTGGATTTGCTAGGATGCCTAGTAGGGAGAGGAATACAGATGAGCACGAATGCTTAGGGACTTCAGTGTCTGGTTCCCCAACCCAAGTGAGTTGGATACTTTGGAAAAATGAAAAAAAAAAGTAGCTGTATCACAAAGAAAGGTTTTGAAGTGCTACCTAGCACACGGTACCCACTGATCCCCCTACCCCCTCACCTGAGTCATCATTCCTTCCATATTAGTCTTGACCTATCCATCACCAGTGGGAAAACAGAGAAGAAGTCAGATACTCAGCAACATTGAATTCTCAGCTGCAAAGCAACAAGGAAGTAAGGAAATAAATGTTGGACAATTGAAACATCTTCTAGTAGCTTGATGCAAAGGAGTTTAGATAACTTTATTAAATTTTAATTAATAAGCATATATTAAGTGCTTATTGTATGCCAGACACTCTGATGTTCTGGGGGTATAAAGACAAAAGTGAAACAATTCCTGCTCTCAAGGAGATTACATGGGTGTGTGTGTGGGGTGGATGGGGGGTAAATAGGAACTGTCCAAATATTCTTTATTGGGCATTTTCCCTATGCAACATGGGAAGAACCAGTAGCATGTCCCTGCTGATATCCAGGCCCTAAATACTGGGGTTTTGAGAGTAGGGTCTAATGTCAAAGTCTCTGGCTAGACCCAATCCCTGGGAACTTCTTATTATCCAGGACTAGGCAAACCTAATCCAGCATCACCAGGAGCCAGGGAGACCTGTGCTCAGTGTTTCAAACAGTATAATTCTCCTAACCTATCTGGATTTTCTTTGGTTTGTACTAGAATTCAGTGTAATCAGATGAGTCCTACTCCATTTACTTATCTTGGGGTGGACATGCCAGTGGGTTCTTGAAAGTCTGTCTATGCCAGTGGATTACAAACCCAGCCAGGTCCTATGGAACTGGAAGGCTTCACTTAAGAGCCCTGTTACAGACTGCTAAACACCAACTTAGCTAAGTTCAGAAGCTCATCCTCAAGTTGGCTATCAGATGATGAGCCCTTTGCCCAGTCAACTCCCAAAGACTATGAAGTGACAGAACAATAAGAGGGGCTCTGCACTGATGGAGGGAGGTCTGGCACAAGTGAAGTTAATATGGATCTTTGACATGTGAAAGTATGAAGGAGATAGATAAGTTGGAAGAAAAGGAAGCATGAAGTAGTAGGCAGAGGCTAGTTTTAGAATCAAGAAAACCTAGTCTTCCATATTTACTATGGGAACCTCTGCAAGATATTTAACTTCTCAATGTACTGAGCAAGTCACCAAGACTTCAAAAGGCCAGTGGAGAGAGCTTCCCTGCCAACATTTCCCTATACTGATGCAATCATGGATCCAGAACAAAATAATACATATTATCCATAAGTGATACCAGAAATGTCTTTTCTTATTCTGATTTGTATTTACATCTACAATTCAAAATTATGTCTTCTTCTTTAGGTTGGCAGACAGAATAAGCTCAAAGTGCTAGTACACTTGCAATACCTAGGATTCGTTTTGCAAAGATCCATTTATCAAGTGAGAAGAGTGCTAAGCTGGAGTGGGAGGCAATAAAACATTTAAATAAGTCCCTGCCCTGATGAAACTTCCATTCCAGTAGAGGGAGATAAGACACACAGAGACATATGATATAAAGCAATAAATACCGAGTCCATTAGAGAGATATCGAACTAAGAGTCATGAGAGGGCCCAGAACAATATGTCAGGTTTAGGTTATATGTTATTATGGAAGCGAGTTACCTGGCCTCTTCTAGATATGACTAGAAGGAACTTCACAACAAATATGCACCCACAGGTACATCTACGCAACCCCTCCCTCCCAAGCCCCCCAACCTTGCTTTTTATGTTACCATGACTGTCATTAATGGTGTCTCTGCTACAAGCAGGTCTGCAATTAGTTGGAAAGATTTCCTCCTTTCATCAGTGTTGTTGCTGGGTTGAACAAGTGGGTGTAAGTACCCAAATCTCTACTGGCTGCAGTTTACAGGAAATGATTTCTGGCAACAGTGGCAGGTAGCCAAAAACCTGTATTTCTCCTTTTCCTAACCACTCTCCCTCCCCCTTCCCCAAGAATGTCTGGTCTTTTCTATCTAATTTGTTATCTTAAGGATTTTGCTATTTTTTTTTAAGAAAAAAATCCTACTCTTCAAGAAGTTACTTTGTTTACTCCAGTTAATTATTTAAGAGGATTCTTTAAGCCCTCACCACTCAACCTTTACAATTCCACACAGAAACAAAGATAATTTAGAAGGCTGAGACTCTTTATGCAAATTAAGTTTTTCAGAGTCGAAAAGGGCACATCACAGCTTCTGCCTAGTGAGACTTGGACACCAGGGCACAATGGTGGATAGTGCCTGACATCACATCGTGCAAGCCCGTGGCAATTTTGTTGAACATGGACAGCAATATTAATAACAAAGCATTAATTTATAGCGTCTGCCAATTATTTCTAATACAGGCTTACCGCCTGGTACATGTATAATACATAAATACATACATAAAAATTTAATGCACTCAGAGCGGTACATCCACTGACTGACAACACTGTCTGTTGACACATTTCATTGGCCCCCGCTTGATGCTTCCTGGAGGAGTCACCAGGATGTCAAGGTGATGCAGGTTAGAGTGACACTGGAGGAACGGACAGAAAAATTAACTTTTGTCAACTTTTCTGGAATGCTAGTCATTTGGCCTGGCTTTCTGCAGAATGGGTAGTAATCACTAATGTTCTTTTATGCCCAGTTGGAAACAAGATCCCAATTTACTAATATGGGCTGCAGAAGAGCTGGTTTCAGCTCTAATGGCTAATTGCATTGAATTCCGAAATGCCATAAGAAAGACCACCCCATGATAGAGAACAATATTTTTGAGAGAAAATGTTTCACATCGTTTTACAAAAAGAATCCATTCTTTAAACAACAGCAGAATGTCTTCTACCAAATGCTTTTTATCTTTAAAACCAATACCTTTCTTAAAAATTTATGGAGATGAATAGATCAAAATCAATGATCCCTTGCTGGATGTGAATGGTGTAAGCCATTTGGATAAGACTGTTAATGCTCCCCACTTTCCTTTTCCTCTTTGTCAATGTGCTTTCAGCAAGAATCCCATCCTCAAGCACTCAGATCACCCTCATTTGTGTAGTTCACAATATATCAGCTACAATTTTGTTACAGTCTGAACTGCAGAGGCACAATAGAGAAATGTTTATTTCTAAGAGTTGCTCCTTCCCCATCCTTTCCAGTTTGGATACCAGCCCTACTTACTTTTCATTCTTTTTCCTATTTTTAAAAAATGCATCTGAAGACTTTTTGCTTTTGCAGCCAATATGCGTCAGCTGCACAAATAAAGGTTGAAATCAGTGGGCTCTGTCCTCTGCCCCCAAGCAGTCACTGATTTTTGCAGTTCCTTTCTGGGTAGTTGCTGTTTAGTCATTTTGTAGCACTCAGCCCAACTCTAATAACAAGTCTATTATGACCCAATGGTCTTTTCCATAGCATTCCATTCTGACATGTGGTGGGCATCAATAACAGCCAAGCTGACTTTGTGACTCAAAAGACATCAGCAGTGAAAACAGATCTGGAATTTCCAGCAATGTGAGAAATAATAGGGATTTTTTAATGTGACAAGCTCAGATTGCTGTCCTTTGTTCAGAGCAGACACGCAGAGCAGGAAGAAAGAATTTTCTTTCTTTAAGTGAACATCTCTGGTTGAAGGGCACACAGAGAGACATTACCTAAAATATGGTTTGTTTCCTAAGCATAGTGGAAAGTCTATTATGTTAAACCTTATTATTTACCTTATTCTAGACTGGTATAGAGTTGAACTCTGCTAGTTACATAAAAAATTGATCATAAAATCTCAGTCAGAAGGACTTCAGAGGATACAATGACTAGTCCAGATTCCCCTTATTCCTGTCTCTCCCACCTTGAAGCAAGAATCTCCTCCATAGCATCCCTAAAATATATCATCCAAACTCTACTCAAAGACTTCCAGTAGTAGAAAACCTGTAGAATCCAGTCAAACCATTCTATTTTCCAGCAGTTCTCATTGTTCATAAGTTTTCCCTAATACTGAATCATAATCTGCCTCCCTGTGATTTCCATTTATTCATTCTCATTCTGCCCTCCAGAATGAAGTGTAGCTTTATGTGATCAGAAGCTTGGAAGCACATCTAATATCTCTTCCATATGATGGTTCTGTTTTTTGAAGACATGAAGACATTTATCACAAACCCGCTAAGATGTCTCTCCAGGATAAATATCCCCAGTTCCTTAAACTAGTGGGTTTTTTTTTTTTTAATTTTAGTATTGTTTCCAGTCCTTACACTATCCTGGTTGCCTTGCTCTGGACTTACTCTAACTTGTTAACATCCTTCCTAAACTGTGCCATCCATCATTGAACACATTAACCAAAACTTTGGAATTATCACCTTCCTAATTCTGGGACTGATTCATAGGATATTTGACCATCATGTCACATTTAGTTCATATTGAGTTTGTGATCCATTAAAATCCCTAGATTTTTTCACTTGATCTGCTTTCTAGTCTTGTCTCACCCATTTTGTACTCATGCAGTTGGTTTTTTGAATTCAAGTACAGGGCTTCGCATTCATGAAATTTACATATTAAATTTCATCTTTGAGATTTAACCCATGGTTCCAGTCTCATGAGAATTTTCTGGATCTTCAATCTGTCATCCAACATATTGATTATCCACCACAACTCTGTGACATGTGCAAATCTGATGCTACTTAAGTCTTCAATGAAGTTAGATTTTTACAGGATAAAAATGGTGAACAGAACAGTATCTGAGATAATGCCATGTGGCACTCCGACAGACTCTTCCCTTCAGGTGAAAATGTTGCCCAGTCAGTTTTGAACCCACCCAGGCACATTATCATCTAGTCTCCATTATTTCATATTGCCAACAAAAATATCTTGAAGAATATTTTGAATATCATTGAAATTGAGGTATCCTGTAATATGTCAATTGCATCCTTCTAAGCTATTTCTATAGTAATTCTGTTAGGGAGGTGCGAGGAGGACTAGGTGAATGAATAGGGAAATTTCTTGTTCATTTTCCTACATTTGTGGAGGTCCATACCCACACAAATGCAAGATATCACTATAGTTAGAGTTAAAGTTGTGCTATCTTGTTATACCTAGTGATAGCCTTTTTAAAGTTTCATCATAAGGCAAAATTTAGATAAAATGGAAAAGTACTATTGATGGAACTGCAAATCAGTCCAGCCATTCTGGAAAGAAATTTGGACCTTGGTCCAAAAGTTGACCTAGTGATATTACTACTATGCAAACACAGAAGAAAAGTACCTATATGTTCAAAAATATATACAGCAGTTCTTTTCATTGTAACAAAAAACTGGTAACTAAGGGGGTGTTTGTCAACTGAGGAATGGCTGAATTGTGATATACAAATATGATGGGATATTATTTCACTATAAGAAATGACCTAGGAAGATTTTTATGAACTGATACAGGATTAAATGGGCAGAACCAGGTATGGAATTTAGACAATGACAATATTGTAAAGAATAACAATTTCGAAGCACTTAAGAACACTGATCAACACAATCACTGACCATAACATGAGAGTATTAATGATAAAGCAAGTTACCCAGCTTCTGACAGAGAGAAAATGGATTAAAAAATAAAAGATAGGAGACTTAGATGTATATATGTTGGGGTGGAACCAAGATGGCAGAGTAAAATATAGATTAGGTACATAACACACAATAGTCAATGACCATAGTAACCTAGGGTTTGATAAACCCAAGGACTCCATCCTTTGGGATAAGAACTCTATTTGACAAAACTACTGGGAAAACTGGAAAACAACAGTATAAAAACTGACTATGGATCAACATCTCATACTGTATACTAAGATAAAGTCAAAATGGGTGCATAATTTAGACATAAACAGTGATACCATAAGCAAATTAGAGGAGCAAGGAATAGTCTTCCCATCAGATCTATAGGGAAGGGAAGAATTCATGATCAAACAAAGGACAGAGAGCATTACAGAATGTAAAATAGATCATTTTGATAATATTAAAATTAAAGCTTTTGTATAAATAAAACCATTGCAACTAAATTCAGAAGGAAAGCAGAAAGCTGGGAAATAATCTTGAAAGCACATGTCTCTGATAAAGCTCTCATTTTTCAGACATATAGAGAACTGGGTCGAATTTATAAGAATATAAATCATTCCCCAATTGATAAATGGTCAAAGGATATGAACAGACAGTTTTCAGATGAAGAAGACAAAGTCATCTATAAGCATATGAGGAAGTGCTCTAAAATGCTTTTGGTTAGAAAAATGCAAATCAAAACAACTCTGAGATACCACCTCACACATATATTGTTCACACACATATTGTTAGCCAATATCAGATTGGCTAATATGACAAAAAATGAAAATGATTAATGTTGGGGAGGATGTGGGAAAATTAGAACACTAATGCATTGTTGGCAGAGTTGTGAATTTATCCATTCATTCTGAAGCAATTTGGAACTATATCCAAAGGGCAGCCAAACTGTACATACCTTTTGATCCAGAAATAGTACTGCTGTACCAGGTCTATATTGCAAACAGATCATAAAAAAGGAAAATGGACCTACATGTGCAAAAATTTATAGCTGCCCTTATTATGGTGACAAAATATTAGAAACTGAATGGATACCCATCAATTAGGAGTGTTTGAACAAGCTATGGCATAGGAATGTAATGGAATATTGTTGTGCAATAAGAAATGATGAACAGGCAGATTCAGAACATGGGTAAAACCAGGAAAACATTGTTCACAGCATCAGTCACATTGTGTGATGATTAAATGACTCAGCTCTTCTCAGTAACACAGTGATAAAAGATAAGTACAAAGGACTCAGGAAGGAAAATGTGATTTATATTCAGATAAATATGGACTCTGAATGGAGACTAAAGCACATTTTTTCACTTTATTCTTTTTTGTGGTTTTGTTTCCTTTTGATCTATTTTTTATTTCACAACTGTGACTAACATGGAACATATTTTACATGACAGCACTTGTAGAATCTATATCAAATTGTCTACCATTTGGGAAAGAAGGAAAGGGAGGAAGGAGAGGGATGAAGAAAAATTCAGAACTCAAAATCTTGTAAAAATGAATGCGAAAAATTGTCTTGACATGTAATTGTGAAAAAAATGCTATTAAAATGTAGGACTAAAATGAATAAAATAAAATACTGTGGAGAAAAAAGGATTGTAAAAATCAAATAGGATACATAGAAGAAAAAATGGGATAAGACAGGAGAGTGCTACAAGAAAATTGTGAAGAAAAAGAATCACTAGCTTGGTAAAGGAGACATAAAAATAAAGAAAATTACACCTTAAGAAACAGAATAGTCCAAATGGTAAAAGAGGTACAAAAATTCACTGAATTAAAGAACTCTTTAAGAAGTAGAATTGGCAAAATGGAAAGACTAAGTACAAAACTCACTAAAGAATTTTTTTTTTTGCTATGTGAATGTACTTTATTAATTAATTAATTTTTACTTTTCAACATTCACTTCCACAAGATTTTGAGTTCCAAATTTTCTCCTTATCTTTCCCCTCTCTCACCCCAAGATGGCATGCATTCTGATTACTCCTTCCCCCAATCTGCCCTCCCTTCCATCACACTCCCCCTTCTCTTATCCCCTTCCCCTCTATTTTCTTGTAAGGCATTATAGATTTCTATACCACATTGCTTGTATGTCTTATTTCCCAGCTGCAAGTAAAAACAATTTTTAGCATTCATTATTAAAATTTTGAGTTTCAAATTCTCCTCCTCCTTCCTCATCCACCCCCACCCAGAAGGCAAGCAATTAGATATGTGTAGTCATGCAAAACACTTCCATAAGAGTAATGTTATGAAAGACTATATTTCCCTCCATCCTATCTTGCCATTTCCATTTATTTATTCTATACTTACCTTTGTCCCTGTCTCTCCTCAAAAGTGTTTACTTCTGATTGTCCCCTCCTCCCATTTTCCCTCCCTTCTATCACCCTCTCACACCTCTTATGCCCTTTCCCCTTACTTTCCTGTAGGGCAAGATAGATAAAATCTATCTCAATTGAGTATGTTATTCCCTCCTTAAGCCAAATCCAGTGAGAGTAAGTTTCCCCCATTCCCTCTCACCTTCTCCCACTTCCCCTCAATTGTAAAAGCTTTTTCTTTCCTCTTTTATATGAGATAATTTACCCCATTCTATTTCTCCCTTTCTCCTTCTCCCAATATATTCCTCTCTCAACCCTTAATTTTATCTTTAGATATTACCCCTTCATATTCTACTCACCTTGTGCCCTCTGTCTATATATTATTCCCTCCATGTCTATATATTATTCCCTGTAATACTGAGAATCTATATATTCCCTCCTGTCTATATATTATTCCCTGTAATACTGAGAAAACTCTCAAGAGTTACAAATATTACCTTTCCATGTAGGAATGCAAACAGTTCAACTTTTGTAAGTTCATATGATTTCTCTTTCCTGTTTATCTTTTCATGCTTTACTTGATTCTTGTATTTGAAGGTCAAATTTTCTAGTTAGCTGTGGTCTTTTCATAAGAATGTTTGAAAGTAATCTATTGCATTGAATATCCATTTTTTTCCCCCTTGAAGTATTATACTCAGTTTTGCTGGGTAGGTGATTCTTGGTTTTAATCCTTGCTCCTTTGACCTCTGGAATGTCATATTCCAAGCCCTCTGATCCATTAATGTAGAAGCTGCTAGATCTTATGTCATCCTAATTCTTTCCACAATAGTTGAATTGTTTCTTTCTGGCTGCTTGCAATATTTTCTCCTTGACCTGGGCACTCTGAAGTTTGGCTACAATATTCCTAGAAGTTTTCCTTTTGGAATCTCTTTCAAGAGGTGATCAGTGGATTCTTTCAATATCTATTTTACACTCTGCTTCTAGAATATCAGGGCAGTTTCCTTGATAATTTCTTGAAAGATGATGTGCAGGCTCTGGTTTTGATCAAGGCTTTCAGAGAGTCCAATAAACTTAAAATTGCCTCTCCTGGGTCTATTTTCCAGGTCAGTTGTTTTTCCAATGACATTTCACATTGTCTTCTATTTTTTCATTTTTTTGGTCTTATTTTATAATTTCTTGATTTTTCTGAAAATCATTAACTTCCATTTGCTCCATTCTAATTTTTAAGGTATTATTTTCTTCAGTGAGCTTTTGGACCTTTTCCATTTGGCCAGTTCTGCTTTTTAAAGCATTCTTGTGCTCATTGGCTATTTGGACCTCTTTTGCCATTTGGGGTAGTCTATTTTTTTTTTTTGCAGCTTATTAATACAGTATTTATTTGTTTTCCCTCTGTCAAACCTTGAGCCTGTGGCTTTCCCCAGGACCACCTGGTAGGATGAAGGGGGAGGCATTCACAGGCTGCAAGAGACATGGAAGGACCAGGATGAGGAGGAACATTCAGAAACATTGGGGGATAGAAATGGCTCCATCACATAGCAAAGAGGATGAGGAAGGCCACCATCAGGCAAAAGAGCCCTATGTCCTCAGGCAGGGCAAAGCCCAGGATGGTGTAGGAAAAGAACTGCTTTGTCAAGGAGGGATTCCTGGCATAACCAATGATGAGACTTCCAAATACTGTCCCAATACCAGCTTCAGAGTCAGCCACCCCCACAGTGGCAGCCTCAA
The DNA here is from genome assembly GCA_023548195.1 of Bettongia penicillata ogilbyi. Taxonomy (NCBI): domain Eukaryota; kingdom Metazoa; phylum Chordata; class Mammalia; order Diprotodontia; family Potoroidae; genus Bettongia; species Bettongia penicillata. Next base: position 4,595,474 of record JAJHZJ010000718.1, read on the forward strand.
CTCCAATAAACTTGGATGCAATGTCGATGTCCCTTGAGATGGCACTAGTTTGGAATCCACATCTGGGACAAGTGAGGTCAAGGGACCTGATGCTGCCAAAATGCTCTCATCAATCTGAACCTCTGGGCGTTTTAGCACCACTTCAGATAAAGGTCTACTCAGCAGCTGAGAGTTGCTCCTCAAAAGGGCAGGGGTAGAGATGAACTTGGTTCAGGCATACATTCTCAAGGGGTGAAGGGCAAAGCTGAAGAGCTGCTGGCAGAACAGAGGACACAGAGAGGGGGGTAGTCTATTTATAAACATGTTATTTTCTTTAGCTTTGTTTGTGTCTCCTTTATCAAGCTGTTGACTCATTTTTCATGATTTTCTTCCATTACTCTTATTTTTTCTCAATTATTCCTCTACTTCTCTAACTTGATTTTCAAAATCCTTTTGAACTTTTTCATGACCTGAGACCAATTCATATTTTTCTTGGAGGCTTTGGATGTAGGTGCTTTGATTTCCTTGTCTTCTTCTGATTGTATGTTTTGATCTTCCTTGTCACAAAAGTAATATTCTATAGTCTGATTTTTTCCCCCATGGTTTGCTCATTTTCCCAGCCAATTACTTGACTTTTGAGCTCTTTGTCAAGGTAGATCTCTGCTTCCAAAGGGGGTGGAGGTGGGGTGGGGTAGTATACCGTTTCAAGCTTCAGGAGTTTTGTGCAGCTATTTTCAGTAATACTTCTAGGGACCTACAAATTTTTAGCTCTTCTAGGTTTGGATGATCAAAAGACAGGTGTTTACTCCTCTGGGCCTGGGTATCCTGGGGCTGGGGCTAGACCATGTTCCTGTGTCACACAGGTCCCACAGGCTTTTTCTACTGATCTTTCAAGTTATCTTTGGTGTTTTGGGTTTGAGAATTCTGGAAACTGCCACAGCTGCCAGGGATTCAGTGCCCTGGGGCCTACCCTGGTCATATCTATGTCAGCATGGCCCACGCTGGACTGTGCTCTACTCCTAGCTTGGTGCAATAGACCCTTCCTGTCACCATTCCAGGTTGTCTTGGGCTAGATATTTGCTTCACTCTGTCATGTTGTGGATTCTGTTGCTGTAGAATTTATTTAGAGTGATTTTTACAGGTATTTGGAGGGGTTTGAAGGAGAACTCAATCAAGTCTCTGTTTTTACTCCACCATCTTGGCTCTTTCCCTGAAAATAATTTCTTAAAAATTAAAATTGGGCAAGTAGAAGTTAATGAATCCACGAGACTTCAAGAAATAAACAAAATTAAAAGAATGAATAATAGGAGAATATATGAAATATCTCATTGGATAAACAACTGACCTGAAAAATAAATCAAAGAGAGATAATTTAAGAATGATCAGACTACCTGACAGCCATGGTCAATAAAAGAGCCTAAAGATCATATTTTAAGAAATTATCAAGGAAAAATGCCCTGATATCCTAGAGGCAGAGGGTAAAATAGAAACTGAAAGAATCTGCAGATCATTACTTGAAAGAGATACCAAAATGAAAACCTCCAGGAATATTATAGTCAAATTCCAGAGCTGGAATTAAAACCAAGAATTACCTACCTGGCAAAACTGAGTTTAATCTTTCAAGGAAAATAATGAATATTTAATGAAATAGCCGACTTTCAAGCATTCTTGATAAAAAAAAATCAGAGCCAAATAGAAAATATGGCTTTTAAATACAAGACTCAAGAGAAGCATAAATAGGTGAATATGAAAGACAAATCATAAGGGATTCAATATGGTTAAACCGATCAAATTCCTACATGTGAAGATGATACATGTAACTCCTAAGAATTTTATCATTTAGGGCTGTTACAGGGAGTGTACATAGACAGAGGGCAAGGATGTGAGTTGACTATGATGGTATAATCTCCAAAAATAATTAAGGACTGAGAAAGAGGGATGCACTGGGAGAAGGCAAAAAGGAGAAGTAAAATGGGGTAAATTATCTCACATAAAGGAGGCATGAAAGAATTTTAAGTGCAGAGCAGACAATGGTGGTGGCAGGCATTGTTTGAACCTTAGAATTGATTTAAAGAGGGGATAGCATATATACTCAGTTAGGTATAGAACTCTATCTTGCCCTATAGGGAAGTATGGGGGAAGGGAGATAAGCAAAAGGAGGGGAGACTGATGGAATGGAGGGCAGATTAGGGGAAGTGGTGGTCAGAAGCAAAACATTTTTTAGGAGGTGAGGGTAAAAGGAGAGAGAAAGAATAAATGGATGGGGGAGTAGGCTGTAGGGAAATAAATAATCAGAAACCTTAACTGTGAATGTGAATGGGATGAACTTGCCTATAAAATAGAAGTGGCTAATAGACTGGATTCCGTTATTTTGACATAAAGGGTGATCCCATAAGCAAATTAGGGAACATGAAATAGTTTCCCTATCAGATCTATGGAAAAAGGAAGATTTTATGACCAAATAAGAGATACAGAGCATTATGAGATATAAAATGAATAATTTTGATTACATGAAATTGAAAAGGTTTTGCATGAACAAAAACAATGCAGTGAAGACTGGAGGGAAAGCAGAAAACTGAGCGCAAAAATTACATCAAGTTTCTCTGATAAAGGCTTCATTTCTCAAATATGCAGAGAATGGAGTCAAATTTATAAGAATACATTTCATTTCCCAACTGACAAATCATCAAAGTATATGAATAGGCAGTTTTCAGAAGAAGAAATCTAAGCTATCCATAATTATATGAAAAAAGTGCTCCAAATAATTCTTGATTAGAGAAATGCTAATTAAAACAACTCTAAGGTACTGCTTTACACCTATCAAATTGGCTAATATGACTAAAAAAATAACAAATGTAGGAAGGGATGTTGGAAAATTGGGGCACTAACACACTGTTGTTGGTGTGATCCAACCATTGTGGAGAACAATTCTGAACTATGCCCAAAGGGCTATAAAACCGCATATACCCTTTAACCCAGCAATACCACTACTAGATCTGTATCCCCAAAACATAAAAAGCAAGAGGAAAGAACCTATACGTACAAAAATATTCATAGCAGCTCTTCTGTGGTAGCAAAGAAGTCTAAATTGAGAGAATGCCTTTCCATGGGTGAATGACTGCAAAGTTGTAGTATATGTTTATGATGAAATACTATTGTGTTATAAGAAATGATGATCAGCATGCTTTCAGAAAAGCCTGGAAAGACTTACATGAATTGATGCAAAACGAAATGCACAGAACCAAGAAAATATTGTACATAGTAACAGCAAAATGGTAAATGATCAATTGTAAATGACTTCGCTGTTCTTAGCAACACAATTAACTAAGAGAATTCCAAAGAACTTATGATGAAAAATGCCATCCACCTCCAGAGAAGGAACTGATGGAGTCTGAATAAAAATTAAAGCATACTTTCAAAAGCCCTTCCTTTATTTTTCTTGGATTTTTTCCCCTGTGTTTTCTTTTACACTATCCTGAATATGGAAATATACTTTGCATTACTATATAACCTATGTGAAATGTATAACCTCTATTGAATTGCTTGCCTTCTCATTGATGGGGGATAGAAAGGAGGGAGGGAGAGAATTTGAAACTCAAAATTTTTTAAAAATTGCTTTTACATGCAATTGGAAAAAATTAAATTTTAAAAATTAAAAATTTCAGCATCAATAAAGATGTATATTCATATGTCAAAAGTAATACTTATGAGTGATTAGCAAATTAGATGATAATACTGCTAGTATTTATATAGCTCTTTTAAAGTTTGCAGAGTATTTTGTAAATATTAACTCATTTTATTTTTACAACACTTCTTGGAGGTAGGAGCTATTTTTAATCCCTATTTTTGTCAGTTGTGTTATACTCTTCATGGTGGGGTTTTCTTGGCAAAGATACTGGAGTGGTTTGCTATTTCCTTCTCCAGATAATTTTACAGATGAAGAAATGGAGGTAAACAGGGTTAAGTGACTTGCCTAGGATCACACAGCTCGTAAGTGTCTGAGGCCAGATTTGAACTCATGAAGATGAGTCTTCCTGACTGCAGGCTCAGCACTCTATCCACTGTGCTACCTAGTTCCACTTTATAGTTAAGGAAACTGAGACAGTAGTCAAGTAATTTTTCAAGGGGTCAACCAGCTAGCTACTAACTGTTTGTGGTCAGATTTGAACTCATGTCTTCCTGATTCTAGGTCCAGCAGTCTATTCATTATGTTACCTAGCTGCTCCTAATCAAAAATGACCTCCCTGTTCTGTCCTCACATGGAATTTTATTTTCAATGCAACAATCATTTATTAAACTACCTATTATGTGTCAGGGACTGTACTATGTACTGGAGATGAAAGACAAAACAAAACAGACCCTGCCTTCAACAATCTTACATTTTAATTTCCTTATAATGTTCCAATGTTAGAGTTCTCTGCATTTATTCTATGCCCTTCTTTGACTATAAATCCTATGAGAAAAAACACTTTGTCTTAACCAGGGATATTTGTGAAACTCCAATTAGATAATGGATGCAAAGCACTTTACAAAACTTAAAGCAAACATGAAAGTCCATCATTATCATTAGACCACAGTCACCAGTACTCCAGTCTAGTGATGACTTCATTTCTTTTTTTTTTTTTTTTTTTGGAATTCCTTGGAAGGTGAATTATATCCTCTTTTTCTTTTTAATAAAAACTTATTTATTTAACTTTTTACATTCATTTTCACAAAATTTTGGGTTCCAAATTTTCTCTCCTTTTATCCCCTCCCCCCACCCCAATACACTGGCAATCTAATTTTCCCTATCATCAATCTGCCCTCTCTTCTATCATCCCTCTCTTCTCTTGTCCCCATCTTCTCTTTTGTCCTGTAGGGCCAGATGACTTTCTATTCCCCATTACCTGTATTTCTTATTTCCTAGTAGCAACAACAATACTAAACAGTTGTTCCTGAAACTTTGAGTTCCAAATTCTCCCCATCCCTCCCTCCCCACCCATTCCCTTTGGGAAGGCAGGCAATTCAATATAGGCCCTATCTGTGTAGTTTTGCAAATGACTTTGAAAATAATCGTGTTGTATAATACTAACTGTATTTCCCTCCATCCTATCCTGCCCCCCATTGTTTCTATTCTGTCTTTTGATCCTGTCCCTCCCCAAGAGTGTTGACTTCAAATTGTTCCCTCCTCCCATTGCCCTCCCTCCCATCATCCCCCCCACCCTGCTTATCTCCTTCTCCCCCACTTTCCTGTATTGTAAGATAGGTTTTCATACCAAAATGAGTGTGCATTTTATTCCTTCCTTTAGTTGAATGTGATGAGGGTAAACTTCGTGTTTTTTTCTTAGCTCTCCTCTTTTTCCTTCCACTAAAAAGTCTCCTGCTTGCCTCTTGAATGAGATATAATTTACCCCATTCCATTTCACCCTCTCTCCTCTCACTACATTTGTCTCTCACCATTTACCTTAATTTCTTTTAAAATATGATCCCACCCTATTCAATTCACTCTGCGCTCTCTGTCTCTGTATGTGCGTGCATGTGTGTATGTGTGTGTGCGCGCATGTGTGTACGTGTGTGTGTGTGTGTGTGTGTATAATCCCACCAACTACCCCGATACTGAAAAATTTTAAGAGTTACAAATATTGTCTTTTCATGTAGGAATGTAAACAGTTCACTTTTGGTAAGTCCCTTCTGACTTCTCTTTGCTGTTTACTTTTTCATGCTTCTTCTCATTCTTGTGTTTGAAAGTCAAATTTTCTTTCAGCTGTGGTCTTTTCATCAAGAATGATTGAAACTCCTTTGTTTCATTGAAAGACCATATTTTCCCCTGAAGTATTATACTCAGTTTTGCTGGGTAGGCGATTCTTGGTTTGAGTCCTAGTTCCTTTGACTTCTGGAATATCCTATTGCACACCCTTCGATCCCTTAATGTAGAAGCTGCTAGATCTTGTGTTATCCTGATTTTATTTCCACAATACTGGAATTGTTTCTTTCTAGCTGCTTGCAATAATTTCTCCTTTACCTGGGAATTCTGGAATTTGTCCACAATGTTCCTAGGAGTTTCTCTTTTTGGATCTCTTTCAGGCGGTGATCGATGGATTCTTTCAATACTTATTTTGCCCTCTGGTTGTAGAATCTCAGGGCAGTTTTCCTCGATAATTTCATGGAAGATGATGTCTAGGCTCTTTTTTTGATCATGACTTTCAGGTAGTCCCATAATTTTTAAATTGTCTCTCCTGGATCTATTTTCCAGGTCAGTTGTTTTTCCCATGAGATATTTCACATTCTCTTCCATTTTTTCATTCTTTTGGTTTTGTTTTGTGATTTTTTGGTTTCTCGTAAAGTCATTAGACTCCATCTGTTCCATTCTAGTTTTGAGAGAACTATTCTCTTCAGTGAGCTTTTGAACCTCTTTTTCCATTTGGCTAATTCTGCTTTTGAAAGCATTCTTCTCCTCATTGGCTTTTTGAACCTCTTTTGCCAATTGAGTGAGCCTATTTTTCAAGGTATTATTTTCTTCAGCATTTTTTGGGTCTCCTTTAGCAAGGTATTGACCTGTTTTTCATGCTATTCTTGCATCTCTCTCATTTCTCTTCCCAGTTTTTCCTCCACCTGTCTAACTTGATTTTCAAAATCCTTTTTGAGCTCTTCCATGGCCTGAGCCCACTGGACATCCACCTGGGATGTCTGGGATACAGAGGCCCCGACCTCCACATCTTTCCCTGATGGGAAGAATAGTTCCTCGTCATCAGAATTGAAAGGCGGGAACATCTGTACCCCATCAAAGTACCTTTCTATAGTCTTATTTTTCTTCCCTTTTCTGGGCATTTTCCCAGCCAGTTACTTGACTTCTGAGATTCCTGTCTACCCCCGCCTAGCTAGTGCTTGGGGCCTGAGATTCAAATGGGCTTTCCATGGCAGACATGGCTGCTATTCAATGTGAGGTTAAGTTCTGATGCTTGGGTGGGGGCAGGGCCACCTCCCAGGCTCAGTTCTCTCAGGGGCTTTATGCAGAAACTTTCAGTAATGGGGTGGGTGGGGGCAGGGCCGCCTCCCAGGCTCAGTTCCCTCAGGGCATTTATGCAGAGACTTTCGGTAATGGCCCTGAACTTCTGCCTGCTGGTCCGGAAGTCCCAGGCCGCTGCTGCTGCCTCCACCACTTCCTCCCCAGGGGGCCTGAGTCATGGAGACACCCTGCTCCCCTCTTGGCCAGCCTAGAAGTCTCTCACTGACCTGTAGCATCTGTGGGCAGAGGGACCTTCCTGGCCTCTGGAGATTCCGTCCCTGAAGCCTGCTCAGATCTGCTCCTCTGGGGCCACCCGGCCAGGGCAGCACAGGTGTGGATTCTGCTGTCTGGAGTTTGATGGACCTTTTGGGACGGCTCTCCAGGGCTCTCTGGAACGGAGATCTTTTCCACTGTGTTTCTGCATGCCTTGCAGTGTTCCAGAATTTGTGGGGAGTTCTTCTTGCAGGAAATATATGGGCTGTGGGTTCGGAGCTATCATATGTGAGTCTTTCTACTCCACCATCTTGGCTCCACCCCCATGACTTCATTTCTTGACTTTCCTTCCATTGATGGATTCAATGAGTGCTTATAGATGCACACAAGGGTGAACTTGTAAATGTTTAACAACCGAACTCTCAAATGAAGCAGGAATACACTTTTAAGCTTAACTCTGCTTTATTAATGTTTTGTTATGGGTTTGGAACTCAAGTGCAGCTCTTTGAATGAATTTAACTGGATTCAGTGTGGTCTCGAGGTTGCAGATTCCCCACCCCTGGTGTAAACAATCAACAATGCAATAAATCAGACCTTAATTTCTAGCAATTATTTTTGATGTGTGAATGATCTTACTGAAGATTTATTCATCAGACCTAGAGCTGGTTAGCATACTCTTTCCCATGACTGAATTTCATATCATCCCTCCTCTTCTAGCCCAGTGCTCCATAAATAGGGAGCCTAGATAAATGTTTGTGGCAAAGATGAATGAATGAATAATTGAATGAATGCATGTTGAATGAATGATTCAAATGAATAATGAGAGTGGCAAGGTAAGAGCTTCCTATGGAATAAAAATGTTTGAATTTATTTAATTTGGAAGAACATATACCATTGGGTTTCAAAGTTGTTCTCACTTTAATTTTTTTTTTTTTTTTTACAAATTTAGAATCAGAATAAAATTTGGGGATTGTGAAACCCTCTTTCTCATGTAATCATATGAGATTTGTAGAGTTAACTATAAAGCAAAAGAATCCACCTCATCTATTTTTTGGTCCTCATTCCCCAGATTACATGCATGTTAGTCTGTTACTAAGGACATCAGTGGTTCTAAGATGTTGGTTTTATTACTGCCTGGTCAATTGTTCCTAGAATTTAGAAGGCATGGACATTTCTGTGGTCCTGAATATGCTTTAATATTTATTCCCAATATTTTCTTTGGAAAGTAAAAAAGCTTTCAACAAATCTTTTACTCTACTGAATTTCCAGGAGGTTCTATAAGCTAGTTCTTGCTCAAGATGGCAGATTACCTTTCTTCACTTATTACTCAACACAGCATAATATGGTAGTCCTTCCACTTTACTGAGAGTGTTCATTTTTCCTACTGAGGGATTTTCTTCCCTGAGGCTAAGAGTTCATTCCTTTGGTGAGGGTAGCAGATATTTTCCATGGATTGTTTTGATTAAAATTGACTAGGAGTTAAGCTGTAAGACCACAGGTGTAGTCTCTAAATGCATCTTGGCTGTCATTTTTCTCTCCCTAGCTAGTTACAAACAGACAGTAAATTCTCTCAAACCTTCCTTCACAATGAGGATGGAAGTTCCCTTGATCAGTCCAGTATATTAAGCATTGCCTAAATCTTGTATATTCTCTCATTTTGTACAACATGCCATATTTGGGATAGATGGCACTTTGTTTTTTTGTTGGAGAGAAATAGGCATGAATGTGTTATTTCACATTCATGACAGTTTTGCTGACTCTCTGGCCCTCTTTGCTCTTTCCCAGAGATGTGTTTTTTGATATGGAGTACCCAGTGGAAGAAAGAAGAGAGGGAAAGAAGCAGGTGAAGAGAGAGGGAGAGAGATAATATGATAGTTTTCTTTAAGAAGAAACACTTGGTTCTGAAGTGTCAACCACTTTATGGACTTTAATTGGACATAAGGTGGCACAAAATATCTACTCATTCATTTTTATGGCCATCTTAGAGATGGTACTGCAATTTTTTTAAGGCTACTATCTTTCTCAGTTTGATGTATTATCATCAATGTATCTGCCTCAGATACTACTTAAAATATTCCAAGTTCAACATTTGCAGATAGTTGGGGATCAATCATTCCATTGAATTTAATTGGACTTGATACTTTATCTGAAGTTTTCTCCTAATTTCTTTGCTTTGATCAGTAGATTGGGTCTACCCAATATTTTAACAATCTGGAATCATTTTAAAGTTTATTGATTCATTTATTCAATAAATACCAAGTCCCTATTATACATATAGCACTATGTTGGGAAAGATAATAAGGATAAACAAGACATTATCCCTGTTGTTAAAGAGCCAGTGGTCTACTCATGAAGGCTTTAAAGATGCACAGAAAACTATGGGGGTAGAAAGGGCCCTCCCCTCCCCATCCCAAAAAAGACATGGCAATACACACAAATGACCACCTCAGAAACAAACCAACCATTAAGCATGACCTAATTGAGCACCAACTGAATACAATGACTTCAAGGTCAAGAAGAGTATATAAAGGAATGACCAGAATCAGATGACATAACAGGTGTGGCAGTTTGTACCTATTATCTCTACTATTGGGGGAGGTTGAGGCTGGTAGAACACTTAAGTTTGGGAATTCTAAGCTAAAGCCAATCAGGTCTCTGCACTACATTTAGCACTCATAGAGTGAGAGCCTGGTAGTGGGGAGGAGTGGAGTGAGGGGGACTGGGCTGCCCAAGGAGAGGCCAACTGGCTTAGGTGCAAATGCAGCTTCTGTTTGAATCAGCAAGGAGATATGGCCATGAGAGGTTACTGCACTCCCAGCCTGGAAGAGACAGGGAGACCCACTCTCAGAAAACAACCAAAACCAGAAAAGAAATCAATAACGAACAAAAAATGATGGCATGAATCAGGTATTTCTTGGCACTAAATTGCTAATCTTGAAACAGCCTCTTCCATTTAGTTCTCATTACATAATATGAAGGCACCCCCCCCCCCGCCAAAGACTCCCTTAAACAATGGAAACCTCTGAAGAGTCATATTGATAAAATTCATAGTATCTGGTGGATGTTGGTGTACTGAACACTCATCAATGGAGGTGCAGTTAATGAGGCCACTAAGTAGTGCAATAGTATATAGAGCGCTGGGTGTAGAGTCAGGAAGATTCACTTCCTGAGTTCAAATCTGGTGTCAGACACTTACTAGTTGTATGACCCTGGGTAACTCACTTTACGTTGTTTACCTCAGTTTCCTCATCTGTAACAGGAGCTGGAGAAGGAAATGGCAAACCACTCCAGGATCTTTGCTGAGAAAACTCCAGATGGGGTCATGAAGCATCAGACATGACTAAAGAATGACAGAACAGCTATGACTAATGGTTCCTAGAGTCATGTTTTAAAAAAGCAAGGGAGATATTTCAGAACGGGGGATAGATCAATTGATATTGGATGTTATATTTAACCAAGTGAAGTTATATTTAAATTGTTGCATGTAACTAAAAGTCTTTAGACTAGACCTCAGCAAGGAACTATAAGTGGACTTCTGGGTGCTCTGCTTTGTAGGAGACATTGTAGATTTCTGCTCAGGAGATGTGGGTTGGACTGGGTGGCCTCTGAGTTTCCTTCTAGTTACTGAGTTTCTATGATTCTATAATATTTTGTAAGTTAGCTTGTTGGAAGCATTTTTGTTGACCTTTTCAAATGTGTGGTATTTTACACACATGCTTTATAAATACCTAGTACAATACCTTGTAGCTAGTAACAGAAAATACTAGTAATAGCTAGCATTTATATAGTATGTGTGATGTGTCAGGCACCATGCTAAGTGCTTTACAAATACTATATCATTGATACTCATAACAATCTTTCAAGCCAAGTGTTATAAATATTCCCATTTTTTGTTGTTGTGTCCAACTCTTTGTGACCCCATTTGGGATTTTCCTGGGAAAGCTACTGAAATGGTTTGCCATTTCCTTCTCTATTTCATTTTACTTAGGAGAAAACTGAGACAAACAAAGTTAAGTGACTTACCCAGGTCACACAGCTAGTAAGTGTCTGAGGCTGGATTTAAACTCAGGGAGATGAGCCTTCCTGACTCCAGGATCAGCATGCCCACTCAGCCACCAGCTGCCTAGATACCAGTGTTGATGGTCAGCAAAGACAATGATAATGAAGTTCTCTGAAGTATAAAACTAGAAGGTAGATGGCATCATCTCTATTTGCCTTTCTTTTCTACTGATAGACCCACAATAATAACTACTGACCAGGAAGCCCCTGCATTGCAAGGGAAATCTTCAAGAACTAATTCTTTGTCAGAGATAGTTATGTAAATCCTCTAAGGACCTTGGTTTTCTTTGGGTTGGGTACTTTATCCTAAAGGCAACACCATGGAAAGAATGCTGGTGTTGAAGTCAGAAGACCCGGGTTTTTAAACTGGGATCTACTACTTGTTAGTTTTGGCACCTTGGGCAAGTCACTCATCTCCTGTGTTTTTAAATCTGTAAAAATAAAGGGGATAGACAAGGGTCCCTTCCAGATCAATATCTGTATTCTAACATCTGATGATCTAATGATTCAGCATATGGATATGGCCTTTGAGAATTCCTATCACCTAACAATTTATTACCCGATGGAAAATGGTCATGATGAACCGCTCTGAGGCTGGTCCTATAACGATAGAAATACAATCCCTGACCAGGTCTATATTCCAAGCCTTCCCAGCTTAGCAGGATGTGCTAGAGCCTGCCCTCTGTGTAACTTGCATGTCCCTGCAATGATAAGACATGGGGAGTTGCCGATATAATTAGTGAAGGGTAAAAAGGCCCTTTCGAAACGATTGCTCAGAGGGCCAGATTTTCAACTTACATCCTGGGTCACACTCATGAAGCTTTAGGAACATTCTTCCCCAGTGCTCATTGCAATTCAGTTATCCTGGTCTAGATAGACACAGTCCCAAGACAAAATACTGCAGCACTAAGCAGAGAGGGAACAGTCCTCGCTGCATCTTCCCAAGAACTCCTGTTTCGTTTCCCACTCAGCTCCCCAAATGCTGTCAAACCTCCCATGTTGTGTGAGTTTGTGACTCTCATTTAGAGACAAGTGTGATATCGCTATCCATTTTGCAGTCTTTGTACACATCAAAACAAACAAACTGGGAACCAAATACACCACAGCAGGCTTATTGTCAGAGAATTAGCTCCCATACTGCCACAGTCAGACTCATTCTGATAAGAATAGCCTAAAATTAATCCTTACAGGCAAACTGGTCTCAGGCCAGATCTGGGAGATAACTTTTGGCTGCAGTAATGTTCAGTACACATGTTGGTGTCATCTGAAAGGTTTTGCCTCAGAAATAAATGAAAATAATAAAAATCCAGGAGTGAGAGAGGCAGAGACAGGGAAAGAGACAGAGTAATACTGATGGAGAAGAGAGACAGAGAAAAGAAAGGATGAGAGACAGAGACAGAGGAGAGAGAGGGAGGGAGGGAAATAGACAGAGGAGAGAGAGAGAGGGAGGGAGGGAGAGACAGACAGAGGAGAGAGAGAGAGAGAGAGAGAGAGAGAGAGAGAGAGAGAACGAATAGAAAGGATGAGAGACAGAGACAGAGGAGAGGGAGGGAAGGAAGGAGAAGCAGACAGAGGAGAGAGGGAGGGAGGGAGAGAGACAGAGAAAAGAAAGGATGAGAGACAGAGACAGGAGAGAGAGGGAGGGAGGGAAGGAGAAGCAGACAGAGGAGAGAGGGAAGGAGGGAGGGAGACAGAGGAACAGAGAAAGATAGATGGGGAAGAGAGAGAAAGGAGAGGGAGGGAGGGAGTGGGAGAGAGAGAGAGAGAGAGAGAGAGAGAGAGAGAGAGAGAGAGAGAGAGAGAGAAAGTAAAAGACTCCCCACCCTTTCTTTGCTGAAACCTGAGGTACCTGGGTGGTGTTTGGTTGCAGGAGTCAGACAGCTCAGTTGAATGTTCAGAATATTTGTATATGACTGTATTTGCCCTCTAGGTAAACAGAAACTTTTCCTCCCAGCCCTGGTAGCAGACTCCTTCCCAAACACGACTCTACCTGGGCTAGGGTGAAGGCATTTGATACAAGGACAAGGTCAAGGCTGTGATCCCATCACTCACCCTTCACAGCAACCTTGAAAACTCCCTCCAAACACTCCTTGAGACTTCATGCCAGTCGAACATAATAAACACCTTTGGGGACTACCTTCGTAATTACAGAAAGAAAAATAATTTTCATCCTGTAGTTAACTAGGGTGGATTTGAAGCTGGTGCCTAGATTATCCTTAAATACCTTTTCCTTTGGGGAAATCTAACATTGTGACATTGCGTTTGCCAGTTTCAAATGAGTATGACTGTTATTTCGCCATCCCTGTGTTCGGCAGCTGATAAATGGGCACCTAAGGAGGAAACGAGTGGGAGCCTGGCTGATGGTGAGAGAAAGTATGCGAGTGTCCGAACGAGCCCAGCTGAATGAGCCCTAGTGACTGCTTTGTTTTCTTTCTTTGGGAAGAATTCTCATGCGTCGGATTTTTTTCTTGATTGCTTAAGATGTTGATGGGGATGATGATAATAACAGGCCTTGTCTCCATGGCACGGGTCAAGAGTTGAGCCTATTTTTCCAAATCTTTCTTTCCCTTCCTCCCAGATGCAGCTGGAACTGTTGCTATACAATGCTTATGGCGCCAGCGGGTTTAGAAATAGTTTGTGCCATACATTAAGTTCTTTTGTACGGGTGTGGGATGTGATCATGCAGACCCCCTTCTGGATCACAACGGGGAGGAAAAGATTGTAAAGAAATGTTGCAGTCCAGAAATGGATGTCATTCTAAGCAAAGTGTTCAGGAGAAACATAGAATCATAGAGCTAGGCCACATAGTCTGACCTTCCCATTTTACAGATGAGGAAACTGAGGTCCAGGTAAGGGATTTGCTTAATATCATAAAGATAAGACATTAGAGACCACATGGGAACCAAGGGTTTTTTTCTAGAACCAGAGCTCCTTCTACTATCAAAGGAAAGAACCAATATTTTGATGAGAAAGTTCAATTCAATTTGATTTAATTCAACATAACAGATTTCATAAAGCACCTAGTCATCCAGTCAACAAACATTCATTAAACACTTGCTGTGTACCTGGAACATAAAGGTAAAAACAGTCCAGCTGTCAAAGAGCTCATATTCTAAGAGGGGAAGATAATATGTAAATAACTAGGTCCATACAAAATACATATACAATGTGGCCATTTTCTCCTGACTGGTGGTTTCCTAACCCAGGTCACCATGTTCCCTTCATTCCCGGTTTCACCCATTCTCATTATTTCACTTTTTTAAAGGCTAAATACTTTTATGCACATATAAGTGTAAACACATATCAACCTGTACCACCATTACTTGGGAGCACCTTGCTATCTCTGTGGGGTCCATTCTACCACCAACGGTTGTCCATACTACATATAGTGATGCTCAGGCATTGGATAGATAGTGAGCGAAAGAAAATACAAAGTCTCTGCTCCAAAGGACATTCACACATTAGCAGGGAGGGAGGGTTAATTCTGTGTTTAGGACTGGAGATTATGCCTAGACCTGTGATTTCCTTGGTTTACGATACTCTTGGGTAAGGAAGCTTTCTCTACTAGGGCCCATGGGCACTTTCTCTGTATCACAGTCTTAGAGAGTCACCCAGGACGCTGAGGGGTTAAGTGACTTTGCTCAGGGTCACATAGCCAGGATATGTCAGAAGTAGGACATGAAGCCAGATCTTCTTGGCTTCAAGGCCAATGCACTAACCACTACCCATGCTTCCTCTAAATTCTGTGCTTAATAAGTTACAAATGGTTGCAAGTTTAACTGGAATAATATAAGCTCATCTCAAGAAAACCTTCATCAAACATTAGGGGGATGGTCTAAGTAGCCAGGGATATCCTGCTCAACTCATTGGTTCCATGATTAAAATGCAAAGAAAGTTGTCTTCCCATCTGGAGAAACTTCTGCTCTGAGCCACCCCCCTCTTGATGAGCCACACCCTAACCCAGACCACCATTTAAAGAGGGGCCCCAGCCACTTAACTCCCTGCTTGATTTATTCTGAGAACTTCTTCACCTCCTTATGAGGTGCTGATTCCACTCCATGGGTACTTTTCCCCATTTCCCTCACTCTTCTTTCTGGGTTATCTTCTACCTTTAGAAAGTAAGCGCTTTGGTAGTGGGGACTGACCTGTTTGTTTATATTTATATCCCCAGTGTTTGGCAGAGCACCAGGAACATAGTAAACACGAAACAGATACTTCATCTACTCTGTCCTGAAGAAGGAGGAAGGTAACTTTGGAGGAGGCAGCTTTAGCAGCAGGGAAGATTGAGAAAGTCTGCTCACAGAAGGTAGACTTCCTGGTGTGTCTTGTAGGAAGAAGGAGAAATTAAGTACAAGACAGGGGGAGATGGAGCATTCCAGACAAAAATAAGAAAAAGGCTAGTGAATCCAACTGTAGAGCACGTGTTGGGAAGTCAGGTGTAAGAAATCTGGGAAAGTGGAAAGGGCCCAGACTATGAGAAAAATGGAAAGCAGAGAATTCCATATTTGATCCTGGAGATATTGGGGATAGTGGAGCTTATTGAGCAGAGGCAAAATGTGGTCAGACCTGCACATTAGGACAATCAATTTGACAGTTGGAGGGGGAGAGTTTTGGAGGCAGGGAGACGCATTCGAGGGCTACTGCCATAGTCCAGGTGGGAGGTGATGAGGACCATGACTGGGATGTAGCTGTGTGAGTGGATAAGGGTATATATGCTAAGGTTTGGTAAGAGCAGAGATGACAAAATTTGGCATTGGGTTGGAGAAAGGAGTCAGCTATGCCTACTATGTGTCAGGCACTATGATAGAGCCTAGTGATAAAAAGACAAAAATGGAACAAGTCCTCAGGAGCATATAAATTCTACCGAGAAACACTTAGGTACAAACACCGATGCAGTGCATATCCTTAAATGGATGGATTTTTATTGCCATCCTGATTTCATCAGACACTTATGACAGCAAGGTGTAAGGTATCGCTACCTAACTTTGTCCCTTCATTCACTCAAATCCATTCAACAAACATCCATTCATTCATTCTCTTTCATCCCACCCCCACAAATATGCATTAAGACTCTCCATGTGTAGAGTACTACTCATTATTATTAACTAAACTTTGTCTTAACTAAATATATTATTCTGTTGTGAGTCCCCTTTCTTGACTGGTGACTCCCTAGCCCAGACCGCCATTTAATTTAGTTAAGACACAGAGTGCGGCCTCTCAGAGCCTCAAGTCTAGGAATAGGACAAGAGACAGAGAGAAGCATAACCAACGATGGAATAAGTGAACTCAATATAAGCTCCTTGGGGGCAGGGGCTGTTTTGGTCTTCGTATCTATCCCCAGTGTCTGATATACAGTAAATGTACTTGATATGCTTTTATTGATTGATCAATTGAAAACAAAATTCTACAGGAGATCAGAGAAAAGAAGGTCATTATTGACAAGGATGGGAGGTCCAGGATTGTCTTTTTTATAAACTTTGGTTCAATCAGGACAATAAAGTCTTCTAAAACAGGTTGTAAATTGGGGGTTGTGGCCTTCACCTACTGCAAGTCACTGAGGATGCTAAAGAGAAGAAACTAATTGTCTTTAATATCCATTCTTGTTTTGATTTCACAAGGGTGAACTGCAAAACGGAGGCTGTGGTAAACAGCCCATTACTTAAAATACTTGAGTGAAAACACAGCAAGGGAGGACAATAAAGTTCATTTCATCAGTCAGGCTTTCTCTTTCCGTACAGGACTGCTTCTCACTCCTATTTAAAGACACACAAAGTTAAATGGGCTGGCCACTCTTGTGTTAGCTTGAGGGCCATGAGAGCCAATTGCTGAGGCTTCATAGATACTTATTGACCCTCAGAACAAGGGAAGCAGTGAGATTGGCAGCCCAGTGGCTAGTGCAAGGAGATGGAGCATCTTGTTGCCAATTTAAAAAAATAGTAATAATTTATCACATTGTTCAGAAGAACGCTCAGAAAATCTTTTTAGTGGCAAATAATGGTTTCAATTTCTGAGACTATTAATGTTATTGAGAACTTTCATCACAGCAACCCTTTCCTGTAGTACTGTGGAAAGAGCATTGCTGTCTCTGGAGTTCAAATCCCACCTTTAATACTTGCTAACCGTGTAACCTTGGGCAAGTCATTTAAACTCTGTGTCTCAGTTTCTCCATCTGTAAAAGAATGTTGGAATGGATGACCTATGAGGTCCCATCCAGTCGGACTAGAATCAAGGGTGGGGAACCTGAAGCCTTGAGGCCCCAGCCTCATGTTCCCCACCCCTGGCTCTAGATAATGATGACAGCTAACATTTATATAGTGCTAACTATGGAAACACTTCACAATTGTAAAATTACCTGAACTCCTGTAAGCAGTTTATAATCATTGTCTAATTTGCTCCTCAGAACAACCCTGGGAGGTAGGCTATTCCTATTATCCCATTTTACACATGAGGAAACTGTGGCAAAGAGAGGTGAAATGATTTGCCCAGGGCACATAGTTAGCAAGTATCTGAAGCTGGATTTGAACTCAGATTTTTATGATTCTTGGCCATTGCCCCACCTTGATGCCTCATGTTAGATCATCTCTGAAATTCTTTCTGATTCCAAATCTAGGAGACACAGGTGGTACAAGTATTACTGTTCACCATTTTACAGATTAGGAAACTGAGTCCCTAAGGTGGAGTGATTTGCCCAGTCATGTAGCTAGGAAGTGGCAGAGCAGAAATTCAAATAAAGGGTTTATGGCACCAAAACTATGGCTCTCTCTGGTGTATCAAATTACCATCTGTTGATGAGCAGTGGTTTTAACTTTGAACTCTAGGTCTTCAAGTAGACATTGTTAAAAAAGCCACATATGCCCTTATTCATTGTAGAATGGTTGGATCTTTAATGGAGGGCATGTTGTTCTTTGCAGGCATGTATCTATGTGGAGATAGGAAAAAGTGGAGCTCTTCCTGATCCAATGTAAGAGTTCCTTGGGCACTCCAACATGAACTCTAGCATGAGCAACGACAGCTCCAGTGCCCACTCTCTCCTCCTCCTTGTGCCTCTGTTTTTGTCCAGAAGGGCACTCTATCCAAAGCCCCAGCTCAGAAGAGGCACATTAATGAGAAAAACAAAGAACTCAGAAGCACTGAGAAATCTGCATGTTCCAATTCGTCAAACGCGTTCAGTTGCTTCTAGTTATCCTATAACCGGGGTGCACAACACTCGATTTGGCTCCATGTCCTTTTTCCTCACCTAACAAAGTCTTGGCCAGATTCTTCTGAGTCCTCCCCAGCACATCCCCCACAGTCCACATGGCTTAGATTTAAGATTCACCAGGATAATCTCACAAACTCTTACACGATGAACGACAGCTTTCTATCTTCTCTTAGCCCATCTCTTAAGAATCCCTGTATCTGAAAAGGAGAAAGGGAAACCCTGAAGGGGACTGTGGTAAAGTGGGCATTTTAACTCCGATGGGCATAATCCTCTGAGGAGACTAGGCTCTGTGCTTGTTTTATTCAGAATTTTCACGAAGCTACCTCCTAAGCACTTTACTGTACCTTTATTATTTAGATAATCATCATTATTTGTTTACCTTTTGTTGAGATGCTGTGATTCCTGTGATAGTGCTTTCAGGACCCCCCCCCCACTATAATAACTGAGAGCAAATGAAACCATGCCTTCTGCAGTCTTCTGCAGTTTCAGAGAAGCAGGGAATGTCCGGGGTAGAGTATGGACCCAACAAGGGAAGAGTGGGGGCTTTGGGAAAAGGGAATTGTTTGTTTTGTTTTGAGATACCTCCCTCAGATTTTGTTATATATCCTTCTGTTGATTTCTACAAATAAGGGACAAATTGTTCCACCACCCAAAACATCCGTTTCTTAGATTTTAGATAGTTTTACCTCTGTTATCAGACTCAGTTTGAGATTCAGTTTTAAGTAATCTAATTTGATCATAAGGTTAGGAACTGAAAGAGGGATAAGCTAGTCCAATTTCCTCATTTTGCAGAAGAGAAGACTGAGGTACAGAGAGAAATGACTTAGCTAAGATTCCCCAGGTTGAAAGTAACAAAGTCAGGATTGGAATCCAGGACTGTATATTACCAAACCCAATTCTATTATGCAACACACACCATTCCCAATTTTCTCCTCAACCAAGGACAGATAGAATCGCAAAATCTCAGAAGGAGCGGGGACCCCAGATACCATGCATGTTTGAATAAAAATCCTCTCCATTAACACCTAAGTAATAGATACCCTTCCTTTGTTTTTAACCTTTAATGAGGACTTAGCCCATTGCATCTCAACACAGTCCATTCTACTCTGGGATGCCTCTAATTCTTAAATTTCCCCTTATTTCCAACCTAAATTTGCCCCTTTGATCTTCCATTCAATGTTTTTTGTTCTATCTTCTTGGGTCAAACAAAATGAAGCTAATCCTTCTCAGAGACAGCTTTCAGATATTTAAGAACAATTATCATGGCTCCTCCTACCTTGCATGGCTCCCACAATCTCCTTTTCTTTGGACTAAAATTTTTATTGAAATGTGACCTAGAACTGAAAAAGAATACTCTACATATGGTCGGACCAAGGTGAAAACAGTAAGACTATTACTTCCTTAGTGCTTGTACTTGGGAGATTAATTTTTTGGACCCAAGTGTAAGAATTGCAATTTATGTTGATTAGCTTTTGTTAGTTTCAGCCCAGCGTTCTAGCCTGTCAGTTATATACTGTTTTTGAGAGATGCACAGATTATGCATTCGTTGTTGATTGTCATCTATCTTTATCCACACACCTGTGCTAAGTCCAATATGTAGTAGTCTTATGCATGTACCATATTGTGACAGTTGTGTTGTGAGCAAGACAAGTCATACTGCTAATCCTAACTCATTGCATAAATCAAAGTGACCTTGAAAGGATGACCCAGGCCTGTTGAAACATGTCACAATTTCTCTCAGCTCTGATCATTTGTCCTTGTTTTCTATAAGCCAAGTTTGAAAATGAGTTTCACTTCTTTACAATTATATCTCAGATACATATATATGTATTTATACATATGTATTTATAAATATACATGTATTTCCCATTATCATTCTTTAAGCTATGTATGTATAATATATATTTTAGTTCATGTGTATGCTTGCATTTTACCCTCACAAACTAACATTTCTTAAGCTGAGGTGATTAAAATAGCCAATGTAGGAGGTATGAATTAGAGGTAATCAAAGACAATAAAAGGATTGCCATGTAGCAGTGAGAACCTAGCTGAGACTGAATGATACAAATTTGTAACGGACACACTCAGTGTGGTTATGTTAGAACTCAGTGTGGTTATGCTTGAGTTAGAACAGAGGAGGCTGATGGTGGGGGGAATCCAGACTGGAGTTTGGAAAGGCATGAGTAGTGACAGAACAAGGGGTGGATGAGATACAAGGGCAGAGGATAACGTATAGTTGGACTGGACATAGGGTCAAAACCAAAGGGAGGAAAGGAAGGCCAGAATAGGAGTGGAGACTCCAGAGGAAGGGGGTAGAAGGGACAGTGAGAAGCACGGGACTGTGTCTACTCCTGGCCCAGTGCATCAGGAGGCATGAGAGAAGGCTTATCCCAATACTGAAGAGGTTGGCCATGGATGTAGTGTCTCCTAGAGGAAAATTGGGTCTCTTTAGAGAGGCAGGTGGAAAAAGGCAGATGGCATCTCTAAATCCCATAGATGGGGGGCAGCTACACATGTAGCAACGTCTGATTTATAGAACTCTTTTACTCTCTACTTTGGGGAAACTGAGACTTGAGCCATAACCTAGATTTTAAGCAATTTTTTTTGAGGCAATAGGATAGAGACAGACGAGTGTGAAAAAATGGAGGCAACCTTCCTAATTAGAAGCAAGTTCCTCTCAGACTGAATTTTTTCCTTCCCCTTCTCCCACAGAGATTCATTTCCTGAGTCATGTCCATTCAGCCTCTATATATCCATCCTCTCTTTTTCTCTTCCATCATTTTAGTTCAGTCCCTCATCACATATTATTATTACAGCCTTGAACTTGTCGTACCAATCCCTTTCATTTCCAGCCTGCTCCATTACTCTAATACACTTTACTCATCAAATAATTGCCCTGGAGAATCCTACAGTATCTTCTGAATAAAGCATGAAGTTCTTTCAAGTCTCCTACAATCCATCTCCAACTGATTTTTCTATCTTTTCTCCACATCACTCCCCTTTAAATGTTCTCTCTGTTCCAAATGTGCTGATCTAGATAGCTACCTAGATGAATTAATGGATAGATAGATATGTTGCTGTCTTTTGTTTTGTTTTTTCTTTTGTTTTTGACAAAGATACTGGAGTGATGTGCCATTTCCTTCTCTAGCTCATTTTACAGATGAGGAAACTGAGGCAAACAGGGAGAAATAATTACCCAAAGTCACACAGCTAGTGAGTATGTGAGATCAGATTTGAACTCAGAAAGATGAGCCTCCCTGACTCCAGGCCCAGCACTCCATCCACTGAACCACCTCGCTGCCTGATAGACATATAGATGAAGATGGATAGAGGATTTATTAAGCAGTTACTGTGTACCATATGCTGTACTAAGGTCTGTATATAATTAAGCAAGATAAGTCCCTGTTTTCAAGGAACATACTCCTAATAGATGACATCAAAAGTGGAGCCAGAATGAAAGGTAGAATAAGAAGTGGTTTGGGTGCTCACTTGTCAGGGCTAGGGACCTGGGGACAGAGTCCAAGGTTGGGTAGAGAGGATGAGAATATTGGCCATAGGATAACAAGAACATGGTCAAGAAATGAACTTAATAATGATAATATTAATGAAAACATATATATATATATAACATGATGATGACAGTAGCTAAACATAACACCTTAAGATTTGCAAAATGCTCTACATACATTATCTTATTTAATAACTTACCAGCCCCCCTTTCCTTTTCTTCAATCCCCTTGTTTATGCCATCCCTCGATGCCTAAAATGAAAGCCTCTTTCCATCTCCACCTCTTAATTTTCCTTCCTCCAAGACCCAACTAATTTGCTCCTTTCTCTATGAAGATTTTCCTGTTTCTTTCAGTTGAAACTGATCTTAATTATAGCCCTGACCTCATGGCAAGAGAGGAGCTTTCTAGTGGAGAAAAGAACTTGCGCACTGATGTACAGAGGTTTGTTCCTCAAATTTCTTGTAGCCCTTTAGCTGAAACTCTCCTTTATAACATATTCTATTTTGTGGTTTTTTTGGTGCATTTCCCTTATTGGATTATAAACTACTTCAAAACAGGAACTATCTCATTTTATATCTTTCTATCCAGAGCCTTGCATTTGACTAACACTTAAGTATGAAAAGATCAAACTGAATTAAAAGGTAGGTGGCATCAGACTCTGGAGGGGTGTGAATAGCAGGCAAAGGAGGTTGAATTTTACTCAGTAGATAGTGGGGAGCTATGAAGGGTGTCATGCAGAGGAGAGAGTGATTAGATGTGTGCCTGGCAAAGTTAAGTATCACCAAGTCATGAAAGATGGTTTGTAGGGGAAGAGAGAGAAGAGGAAGACCTGTTGGAGGCCATTGGGATCAAGGTGGAGATAGTGTTGGCTTTGATGGTCAATGGGAATCAAAAGGAAGACTGGACTTCACAAGAATTTTTATAAATAACAGGATTTGATGACTGATTGGATATGAGAAATGAGAGGGAGGGAAGACTCAAAGATAACCAGGGGTTTGAACATGAGAAACTGAGTGAATGGGAGTGTCACTGAAAGAAATAAAAAAGTGAGGGGGAGTAGGTTTTGAGGGCATACTGATACTAATACTAATAATAATTTTGGTTTTGAACATGGGGCCAGTGGAATATTCAGATATTTCCCAACATAAGGTATTTCAAACTGAGATTGGACCATTGAGGTCTCCCAATCCAATTTGTATAAGAAGGCCTGGAAAGGTCAAGTGATTTGCCCAAGGTTACAAAGGTTGCAAAGTCAGTTTACAGATGGAATCTGGAGCTTGACAGAAAGGGTAGGACAGGGCATATTATTTTGGGAATCATCTTTCTAATGATCACAGTTGAAGTCTTGGGACATGAATAATATTACCAGGGAGAGAGTATAGGGAGAAAAAGAGAGAAGAGTTAAGTACAAATCCTGAGAGATGACTCATCCAAAGGAGTTGGGAAGAGAATGAAGTATTAGAAAAGAAGACAGAGAAGGAAAAGGCAGAGAAGTAGGTGAAGAATCTAGAGATAATGGTGTCTCTGAAGCCCAGGGAAGAAATTGAATTCCGAAGGTGTTGGCTATTTAGTAGTTTTTAAGTTGAATCTCCATGACCCCATTTGGAGTTTTCTTGGCAAAGATATTGGAGTGGTTTGCCATTTCCTTATCCAGTACATTTTACTGATGAGGAACCTGAGGTAAACAGGATTGAGTGACTTGCCCACCGTCACACATTTAGTAAGTGTCTGAAGCCAGACTTGAACTTGGGAAGAAGAGTCTTCCTGACTCTAGGCACTCAGCTCTATGCACTGTAGAATCACCTAACTACCTGAAGGTGTTGGTAAACAGTGAGATCAGAGTGAGTGAAGATAGATTGAAAACATCCATGACATGTCCTTGATGATTCTTCTCCCACAAAGCTTGTCCTTTCTTTTGAATTCCTGGGAAAACCACATTAATTTCTATACTGAATTATTCAGGAATATTTTGTCCTTGTTACAAACATATGTGTGTCCTGTTCTCCCATCAGATTGTAAGCCTTTCAAGGGTAGAGTATGTGTTATCATTTTTTTCCCCATCCTCTACAGCATTTAGCACAATGCTAAATACATATACATCACATTATCTTTAAAATGAGCTCACTGAATTAGATGGTCTTGGTACAAGTCAAAGCAGTTAATGAATCAAAGGATACTTTAAGAATTTCTCTAGTCCACTAAAGAATTAAAGTCTAATTTCATAGAATTCTCCAGTTAAAACAATTCACACCATAGAGAACTCTTCTAGTAAAGCAATTCATGGAATTATAACCTGAGAGCTAGGAGGGACCTCTCAAGCTATGTGGTTCAACCTTCTCATTTTATGGATGTGGAAAATGAGACCCAGGGGTGGGGTAAGTGATTTTTCCAAGGTTACTCAAGTAAGTCAGAAGTGGGATTTGAACCTCTGCTTCTCCAGTAAGGCTTTGTCTGCTGTGTCAGATTATAAATTCATAGATCTGAGAGGGACTTTAGAGATCACCTGGTCCAACCCTTTCATTTAATTGATGAGGGAACTAAGCCATGTAGAAGGGCGGCAGCTACATTTTCCTGTAGCGGGCTTTGGTACTCTACCCTGCCCAAGTGTATTAAGACAGCCTTGTAACTAGAAGTGGTTTTTGTCCATTGACCATGTAGCAGGAATTATCTGCACCTTCAAAATTTCCTAACTCAGCAAGGGGGAAAGTGAGTCTGGTAAAGAGGAAAGAGTCCTAAGGGCAGCTTTCTTCCCAAGTCCTGAGGCCATGTAGCCTTAAGAAATGGATTTGGACCTTTTGCTTATTCTCTGTTCTAGAAGAAAGGGATTCAAGTCTCCAATCTGGATCAAGAACTTGTCACAGAGGACCAGGAATCTAGGCAAGGAACTCCAGCCAGTCCAGCAGCAAAGCCCTGAGGCAAGGGTCCGGGGATACTAACCCTGCTGGACTTCTGTTGTTACAGTTGAATCATGCCCGCCTCTCCATGCCCCTATTTTGGGTTTCTTGGAAAAGATACTGGAGTGGTTTGCCATTTCCTTCTCCAGCTCATTTCATAGATGAGGCAACAGGCAAATGGGGTTAAGATTTGTACTTATTGGGGCTAATGTTATGGAGGAATGGAGCGAATCTGTAAAATTAACTCACTATCTCTCCGTAGAGACCAAAGTGGAAAGGGGGATTATGCTCCTGAGACACTGGGGAAATGATTATTTTTCTTGCTATATCTTTGAAGTAAATATCCCTTTGTAAAAGCTATCTAATATTAAAAAATCCCAAACTTTGGTGCTAGTGGCTAGCCCCTAAAAATAAAGGGAAACACAACTGATGGGAGCGCAAGCAGATAACAGAGACAAGAGACTCTCCAACACCTCTGGGGTCCTAGAGAACCCTGTGGAAGTAGAATCTAACAGACATGGCCCCTGAGTGAGTGGACAAAAACCAACTCATGCTATACCATGTTCTTATTGTTTAACACTGAGTAGGATGAAGGAACTTTTGAGAAGTTCTTTCAGGTTCACATTCTGGTCTCATGTGTATGAAATTCACATCAAGTTTCCATAAATTAGGTGCTGGAACTGCTGTGTCTTTCCTCTGGATAGTTCTACCTCTTCCGCCAGCCTTGGCTGCCTGGCTTCCCCAGGACCTGTTGTTTGACTTGTTCCCAAGGTGATACACTCATGAGAGGGAGCACTGAGTAGTGAAAGAGTTCAAAGTATGGAATCAGAGGCTGTGCGTTTGATTCCCAGATCTTCCACTTATATCCATGTGATCAGCAAGCCACTAGTTCGTTGGTCCTCCATGATGTCACTTATGACATGAGGGGGTTGGACAAGAGGAATTCTGAGGTCTCTTCTAGCTTTGAATATGTGATGATTCTTCCTGAGCATATTAATTTTTTCAGATAACCTGTGGTTCTTTTGATCATGTGAAGAAGTCTTGCATATTATGAAAGCTTTCTGGCAAAATCGAGATAATTAGACAGTTAAAAATGCCTCCCCCCTACCCATTTGTAGAGGTGGGGGAGGGCCCACATGTGGAACATTGTGTCTAATGTCAGTTTTTTTCAATGTGTTGATCAGTATTGCTGGATTTTTTTTTCCTTATCTTCCCGTTTTTATTTAAAAAAAAATGCACCGTTTTAAGGGATGGCTTTCTAAGAGGGTACAGAGGGGGAAATCTAAGTGATATCAAATCCAAAGATATCAATAAAAATCTACTTTAAGAAACCAAGGCTGCTTTTTTAAAACCAACAACCAGAAACAGGTGTAGATGTAATAGGCACATGGATGAATTCCCTCACTGCTTCAAAGGAACCATGATTCATTGGCACAAATGAAATTCTCTCTCCTCTCCCATAGATCCATTGTCCATCCATAGCTTCTAGGCTGTAAGCACAGAAATATATGAGATTCTAGATTAAGAGCTTGAGAACACATTTGAAGTCATTCAGTCCAAATAACCTCATTTTACAGCGCTCAGGACATGGTGGGGGTTTTAATAATTGACTGCTGACTGATCATAGGTAAAGAACAGAAAGTCAAAGATATTCATCAGTTAGGCCAATGGGAATCCAGGTCCTCAAATTCCAAATTTCACACATTTTTCACTGAACATTACTATCTTCCATTGAATCCAAGAATTTGTCCAGTCAATTTTCTGATCATTCATGAGCCTCTCCTGCACTGGTTCTCAAATCTCTCTCTCTCTCTGTCTCTCTGTCTCTGTCTCTGTCTCTCTCTCTCTCTGTCTCTCTCTGTCTCTCTGTCTCTCTGTCTCTGTCTCTCTGTCTCTCTCTCTCTCTCTCTCTGTCTCTCTCTCTGTCTTTCTCTCTCTCTCTCTTTCTCTGTGTCTGTCTTTCTCTCTCTCTCTCTCTCTCTTTCTCTCTCTGTCTTTTTCTCTCTCTTTTCTCTCTCTCTCTCTCTCACACACACACACACACTATGAGAAATATTTCTAGTCAAGTACAATTTTCCCCATCTTATGCTTTATCATAAGAATTGGGGCCTACCTTGATAGCAGGTAGGACTGCTGTCAAGGTGCCTGTGGTAAATTTTGCTTTCCAATTCTTATCCTGTTGTTGCCTACTTTGTCATTTGGTGATCAGTCCATGAGTTAAGGTCTTTGTTTACTGCAGAGCAAGGAGAGCTAGAAGATTGATTGTCTTTCCTTTCTATAGAACATGTGCATCAGCAAGTTTAGATGGAAGACAGCCCTGTTGTAGGAGGAGGGAAGTCAGAATGGGATTAGACCAAGCCTTTCACCTTCTCCAGAGTTAGGTCAGGTGGACATATAGAAGGCATCTTTTACCCATTCTTCTTTTCAAACGTCTTCTCAGACTTCATCTCCTCGTTCTTTTTTCTCCTAGTTGCTTTTTTCTCCCTCACCAAATAATCTTCTACTCAACCATATGTTATTAGGGGACAGGGACTTTATTTTTCCATTTTCTTTGTAAGGAGTGGGGGGGAGAGACATACTGGACATCTTCCATGTGGAGAAATTAACTGAGGGACACTCTCCTCACATACATGAAGATTAGTTGAATGGGTAGTGTCCCATTTCAGCATAGCTCTTTGAACATAATAGGAGCTTAATAAATTGAAATGAACTGTAATATGCTTTAATTATAGAATTTGTAAATTCCTCTAGTATCAGAGACAAACATAAGGAAGCATTTCCAAGCTGACCTTTCTGACATTTAGTTACCGGTACCATTTCTTTAGTATGAATAAGCAAACATGGTATATATTGAAGATGGAGATAGTTAAAGATACGGGAATCAGAATTTAGAGCACATCATTTGGGTTGGGGGAGAACTATGAAGTTGACCTTCAAGGAGGCAAATATATTGACCTATCTGAATTTGGCCTCTCATCTCCTTTTCCCATTTTGCTCGTTGAATGTGGGTGGGAGGATAAAGCTGGCTTCTCAGGTAATATTCTGTGGCTGGCCTCCCAACTGCTTACTATATTTAGAGATTTTGGCTTTCAGGAAAATAGGGGGGGGCCTCTCAAGAAAAGTAAGAAGCTACAGTTTTCTAGTGTCCTTCCAACCCCAAAGCTTTAAATAGAAAAGTAGAACAAAGGAGTTTTCATCATATCAAATACCATTTGGGAGTTTGGAGTTGGACTCTTTTCAAATTGAAATAGAAAATGAAAGATTCCAAAGCTGGGAACATGCTGGAGCCAAGTTTTCCCAGGAAAAACCCAACATTTCCACTAAGGCCATGAACCTTTTGTTTTTTAGCCAAGTAGAAGCAAGAAAAACAGAAACTCTTGAGTCTGATGTTTAGAACTGGCAATGGATCACAAAACGCAGCTGGAAGAGCCCCTCATGCATTGTCTCATCCATTTCACCAACGTGGAAGCAGAGACTGAGAGAGAGAAAGTGGCTCACTCACAGTCCTGCAGTCAATTAGTGGTGAAGTTCGGACTCTAAAGCAGGTTTTTGAACTCAAAAGTCAGGGTGCCTTATGCAGAATTACGAAGCTTTTAGAAGCCTTGCTGCAAAATGGGTGGTCTTAGGCTCTAGAGCTGAAAGGATTTCAGAAGCCCAACTCCCTGGCTTGACAGAGCAGGAAACTGAAGCTGAGGCAGGTTAATTATCTTGTCCACATTCACATAGGTAGTAAACACCAAAGGATTTGAAGACAATTTCTGTGACTCTAAAGACCATATGTCTTCCATTGTATCATATAACCCCAAGGAATAGCTAAGGATGGAGAGACTATCAAGTGTTCAGAAGATGGGAAACTGGATTGAAATGTAGGCAAAATTGCTGAGCATCTATGTGGGGCAGTGGATAGAATGCTGGGCACAGCCAGGAAGTCCTGAGTTCAAATCCAGATACTGTGTGACTCTGGGCAAATCACTTAACTCTGCCTCAGTTTCCCCATCTGCAAAACGGTATAATAATAGCACCTGCCTCCCAGGGTTGTGAAGATGAAACGAAATAATATTTGTAAAGTGCTTAGCATGGTGCCTCACACATGGTAAACTCTATATAAATATTAGTGATTACGTTATGCCCATCTTACAGTTAGCTAAACAGATATATTTTCCTCTGGATGACCTGACTTCATCTTGGCAGTAGGTACTCAAGAACCAGGGTCGCTTCTCCAAATGATTCAGTAGCTGTACTCACTTAGGCCTTGGTCACAAGTTTGTGATCTCTACTGGCCCACCCTGAAATTTTTCAGGATTTTAAAGCTATGTCTTCTGAGGCAGAGTAAGAAATAGGGATTTGTTCAAAAATATGAGTAAGAGAATGTACATCTGCATGAAGGAGAATGTCCCCCCCTTCCCCCCTCAGGGCAGGTTCCTGCAAGCTCCCGCCCTCTGCAGGCCTGATAACCAGGGAAAACTTCCCCAGCAGATCTTTCTGCAAGCACTCACTTGCAGGGCAGGTCCTATCAGCCACTTCAGCTGCTCCCCTGAATTCTACACCTCCTGTGCTAGCTTTTAGGGCCTCTGCTCTCAGCCTACTACTAACCTTTCAGGCTTTCTGCTAAAACAACAAATTAGCACTCACCTTGGCCAAACCCACAAATATTTGTACAATTAAGTAGAAAGCTTTGTAGGAAGAAAGGAAAGAGGGTTCCCTCGTACTCAGTGGCGCCAAACAGGCTTTTTTTTGGTCCTGCAAGATTAAGTCAGATTAGCAGTATCAGATAAATAGGGCAACCTTGAGTGTATTAAGCAATAAATTGAAGTCTCTTTAAGGCATGTATAATTCATCAGTGTGGAAGGCCTGTAAGGCTGGGGGAGGTGACCAGTAGATAAATTCAGCAGGAGGTCATTAGAACAAAAGTTTTCACTGGATTTCACATACACACACATACCCAGCTGACAATAATGAAATACAGCTGGGACAATACCTCTGAAACAGAGGGCAACCAAGATGAGGCCATCTGACCCTAAGACCTATTAGAATTCTTTTTATTTCGACAAGCCCTGCCTGCTAATCAGCTGGAAATGATCAATGCTGCTCTCTTCCCCACCAAATTCTGCTCCTGGTCTCAGGTTCTTTGGTTCTCAGGTTCTTTGGGGCCACTCACAAAGCAAAAACCACCCACATTCCTGAGGCTCGGATAATTCTTCCCATGTACCCCCACTTAATAGTACTAATTAAGTAGGATTTCAAACTGGAAGGAATTAAAAGGGAAAATCATATATATGTATATGTATGCTTATCACATATATTATATACTCACATATATACATACTCACACCCATACACATATACATATTTAGGCTAATCTGTTCATTTTACAGGAGAAGAAACTGAGGACTGAAGAGATATGTTGGACCTCATCAGCGATGCTAGTTTTTCATCTTTCTCATGCCTCCACAGCAACCCCTTGGCCCTGAGACCCCTCCCTTCCTTTTATTAGAGTGAGTGGAAGGTGGGCATGAGAAACCTCCTCCATATCTTTGCCTTAAGGAGGGAGTTCACTGCCTCACCTCATCATTTCCCTCCCAGCTGTGGTTTGCTCTCCATACTCCACCCACCTTTCAGCTTTTTAATATATTGCCTCCCCCCATTAGGATCGTGAGCTCCTTGAGGTCAGGGACTGTGTTTTGCCCTTTCTTTGTATCTCCATGGCTTAGCCCAGTGCCTGTCAAGTAGTAGGAGCTTCATGAAGTTTAATGACTGATTTGCCCAAGATAACACAAGTAGTTCCATAGCAAATGTAAATGAAACTCAAGCCTATGAGGCTATGGGACATACACAGCAATGCCTCCCCAGCTATCTAGTGACCCTGGAGAAAATTCCACACTGGAGCTTTGTTCTGAGTGGTGACCGCCTCTCTAGGACCACTGTTCATCAGGACTGTATGTCAATTTCATGACAGCGTGCTTGCCCAGCTTCTGGATAATGGATAATGCTCTTGTGCTTTCCCAGTTACCAATGGAGGGAAGCAAGGCTTGCCCCCATACTTTTTAGCATGATGTTTGTTCAGATACTTCAACAAGGATAGACATGGCATCGATGTCAGCTACTGCACTGATGGTAAATTATTTAACACAGAAATCTAACCCATTATTTTCCACAGGTTTAATTTATCAATATTCATATTTTTTACTTTTGTGCCTTTTTCTAGAATTTGCAACTTTGTGAAAATTGAGGATTGACTATATTTTTTTTTGCCATATCCTTTTCTTAGTCAGGAAGAATCCAAGATTAACTCAGAAGCTTGCACAAGAATCCTTGGGAAAGAAAGAAGGAAAAATGAACAGCAGAAGGGCAGAGCACACAAACATAGAAATCCCAACTCAGTCACGTCAATCACTTTAAAAACTTACTCGAAGTGCAATTTTCACACGAACCAACCTTAAGGTAAGCAAATCCCAGGTACTTTTCAGAGACTAAAAACCTTCTACCCAATGATGGAGTTTACTTTGTCTCTACCTAGAATGACCAGGGTCAATTACACTGTCCCCGTTGATATGGGAGAAAAGAATTCATGCATTCAGATTAAACCTACAGATATTGATTCATCTACTGTTAGAAATTCCATTGAAGATTTCTTCTGAAAGCAGAAACAGGAAGAAGTCATCATGACTCAAACTTTTTAGCTCAATTGTCTCTTTCCCAGGCTCCTAATATCCTCAAGTCAATGTAGTTCTTGTGTCAGAGACTCTCAAGACATGAAGGGCCCAAGTACCCTTCTCACCTCCTTTGGTTCACAGCCAATCTCCAGCACAATGAGATGGAATCCCTTCCTACTTGCAAACATGCAATTCAAAATATTAGAGAAGAAAAGAAACTCCTGAATGTACAACCATTAGTTCTAAAGATGCAAGTTCTTGGAATCACTTATAGTCCCAAATATGAGTATCCTTCTGATAGAGGATGTCCCATAAGTTCCGACTTCACTCCATCAGTAGAATGAGGATTGAGGGACTTCAGGGAACTGATTCCCCCCTGCCCCTTTCTCTAGCTTTTGATCATTTTTCACATCTCTCAAAACTCTGTAGTTTATACAGAAAAGGCAAAGGGAATACTTGGAGGTGCTCAAATATTTCAGTAGCATCTTCAACCCTAATCAAAATAAGGGCAGATCCTCCAAAATCTTGTTCCTCTCTGCAGATGCCTTCACTACCCCTTTTCCAGTTACTGTGACAATCCACCAGTTACTACCCCTACACATTTCCGTCAGAGGAGGACACTATATATTCTTGCTAATCACTCAGATGGGAAAGGGTGAGGGAAGGAGAAAATATCCCAGCATCTGCTACAAAATAACATTAGGGCATAATTATTAGGCAGTTTGTAAAAAGGAAGGGCATTTCATCCTCCAAATTTCTGGTGAGAGATTAAGGATATGTAAAGCAGAATATGTTCCAGGAATTGGAAAACGTCTTTCGTGAGAGTGGGCCAGATCGCTTGTAGGAAGGTTACAGATAGCTAATGGAATTTGAAACACAGTATGAAGTTAGGGATTCTCAGACTAATTTTTCAAAGACAGGTTCTCCTAATACAAGAGCCAAAGAGAAGATAACATAAACAAGACTCCTAAAGTCTCAAGGCATTATGATCCTATGCCAGGATCCTACAAGGACAATTTTTAATCAATTAAGCAATTCAGATACACATTAGGTTGCTGGTGACTTATGATTGCAGACAATGGAGGCAAATAACGTATGTGGGGAGCAGCAGTCATTAAACGGGAAATGAGACTAGAAGAAAATATAAAACATTCCAGTGGGAAGGGAGTGAACTGTAACTGATCCTTGACAACTATTGAGGCAGTTATTTTGTTTGATATTTTGTTATACTAGTACCTTAATGACCCTGGTTTAGTTTTGCCTCTGATACGTAGTAGCCGTGCGACCATGGGCAGGGCATTTAAGGTGTCAGTTTTCCAGGAAACTCTCAAAGAAAATAAATAACTGATGAATTGTTGATCTGTATCCGGGAAGGGAATTTCCCCACTTGGAGTCACATTCTCTGATATTTTAAATATCAGATTTTTTTAAAAAAGAAGATTGTTCTACTGTAGATATACTATCTAAACTCAAGTTGGCTCTCATGGTTGCTTTGTGTTAATTTTTTTACTGACTCCTTTTCACATGCCCCACAGATCTTTTCTGAAACATTTTCCTGTCCTCCAGATTACAATTCCACCTCTCCTCCTCACCTTCCACTTCACACCTCCGCATCAAAACCTCTTTATAGCTTCTACCCTTTCCTTTCTCCCAATAGCCTCATGGGATTACTCTCTGTCTTTAATCCTCTCCAGTCCCTTCTGAGACCTTGTTAAATCAACCACAGACTCATAGATTTAGACAGAAGGGATCTTAGAGCTCTTCTCAGGCAATTTCCCTCTGCCCTCCCCTCAAACCTTATACTTAAAGAAACTGAGGCCCAGAAAGGGTGAGAAACTTGTCCAAGATCACATAGCTGTTAAGTAACTGATCCGTGATATAGACTCAGGCCCTCTGATTTCAAAAACAGCACTATTTCCAACATGCTCTGTGTATCTCTCCTAGCTCCTTCTTTAATCTCTCCTACTCTGCTGGCTTGTTTCCGTTTACCTATAAACATGCCCACATCTACTGTAGCCTTAAAAAAGAAACAAAAACTTTTCCTTTAATCCTGATCTCTTTCATAATCTAGCTCTTTCCTATCCCTCCAATCTGCCTTTATATGTGCTTCCCTTTCAGCACTATCCAGTCCAACTGGATTTTACTCCTCACTTTTCCCTAGATCTTGTCCTTCTCGCCCCTCCACACATTTGTACTCACTAATCTTTATACTTGGAATTGGAATAGACTTTCCCCACATGTCTTCCCTTTCTCTTTCTTCCAGACTCAGCTCACATACTCTTTGCTTTATATTGCATTATCTTTGCTCTGGCTTACTGTCCCAGAACCAGTCCTGCTCTGTCTACCCCACAGGGTTCTCAGGGATAACTCTCTTCTCTACGGCCATCTGCTCTAACCCCCACCAGGTGTCAAAAAGCAACCACAAACAACAACAGTCCTATAATGCTTGAAGGCTTGCAGTTCTCTGTTTTACTTTACTTTGATTTTCACAACTCTGTGAGATAGGTGCAATTATTATCTTCATTTTACAAATGAGGAAACTGAGGCAAAGAGAGATTAAGTGATTTCACCAGGGTCCTACAACTAAGTAGGTGTCTGAGGCAAAATTCAGATTCAGATCTTCCTAACTCTAAGCTCCATGCAGTACCACCTGGCTGCTCCCATGGTTTGGCACCAGCAACTAGAATGCCAGGCACATCTAACCAAAACATGTAGTACTGTGGCAAAGCAGTATTTATTTCAAATGTGTCAAGGTCAAATGCACAAACCTTTCCCTTCCCAACACCTTGAGGACAGATTCTCTCCTATACCACTTTGGTCTCTAGGAGATAAGCTCAAAACTTAGCTCAGTTGCTACATAGCCTTGGTTCCACCAAGTTCATATCAAGGTGAATCATAACTGCTTCATGAGTCCACACCTCAGCTTTCATTGGCACGGATCCAAAAGGTACAGCTTTGTTCCTTGGGGCATTGAAGTAGGACTGATGGCAACATCCAGCCTAGAACCCCCGCTTCAGAATTCCAGGAAACCTCCCAAACTCACTCTCTTTGCCTAGAATTCTGTGGTTGTTCTGTCATGTTCAACTCTCCACGACCCCATTTCTTGCCACGACCCCACTGAAGTGGTTTGCATTTCCTTTGCCAGCTCATTTTACAGATGAGGAAACTGAGGCAAAGGGGGTTAGATGACTTGACCAGGGGGTCACACAGCTTGTAAGTGTCTGGGGCCAGATTTGAACTTAGGAAGATGAGTCTTCCTGACTATAGACCTGGTACTCTATCCACCATGCCACCTAGCTGCCCTTTCACCTAAATAAAAAAAAAGATCAAATGTAGATGCTAAGGACTGAGGCCCTTTAACAGAGTTGAATGATCTCAGAGAGGAGAAGGCCACATGGCCTCTCCCCTTACAGCACAGTAAGTGAAGGAGTCATTGAATGAGGCAAACAAGTAGTAGCTGGCACTGGAGGCTTTTTTGTACAGTCCTGCAGCCAATCAGAGCCTCCTCTTCAACACATGGCTTGCTGACCAGAACCAGTTACATGGATGGAATGTCCACATTCACTGGATAGTGAGCTTCCTGAAGGCAGTACCTTCTTTTTCATATTTGTATCTCCAGTGTTTAGCACAGTGCTAATGGAACATAGTAGGTGCTTTATAAATATTTATGGACTGAGTGACTGACCAGGCAGAAAGAGCAATAAGAAAAATGTGGGTGGGAAATACCTATAGGTGTTACTTGGAGGTATGAGCCTTCTTTTCCTCATTTATAGAACAGTACTGCTCTGTCTCAGAGGGATGCTAGAAGGAATAATTAAATAAAATTAGTAAACAAAACTGCTTTGCAGCTTAAGCAATAATGTAATATAGCTTCTTGCAACTTAAAGAGAATAGACACTGTCATTATCACACCTCTCCCCCTCATCTGTCCCCAAAGATATTCCATGACCTCTCTCTGTCTCTCTCTCCAAAGTCATTCAATTTTCTTGTTTTGGGTGGACATTTTTCAAAGTAAAAATACCGTGAAATCTTTTCATATCACTTCTGTGTATTCATGCATACAACACTTTCCTGTTTGTCATGTTTTGTTTCCCTTGAAAATGTTTTTTGTTTCTTTTTTGAACAAGTATTTCTTTCAACATTCAAAGAAATCCCCTAAATATGGGCGGACTTAGGTGAACTGATGCTGACTGAAGAAAGTAAGACCAGGAAAATAATGTAAAAGACAATGTCTATTACCATGTAAATGACAACTACAGTCTAGAAGGAAGGCTCATAGGTGTAAGTATGAGACTCATCTGATCTAATGTAAATGAAAACAAAAACAACTAAAAGACATCTTACTCCAGTGAATTGTGATGACCCAACTGGGCCCCAGAGAACAGATAGGGAAACACCCTTCTGTGGTTCAGAGGCAGGGGAATTATGGTTGCAGAATTTTGCATATGATGTCAGATCCAGTCAGATTGGCCTAACTGTTTTTGTTTGTTACAAGAGATGTTTCAATAGTATTTGGGTAAATGGGTGGGGTGATGTTCTGAGAAATGACTGTGATATAGGAAAGACGAAAAGGCAGCAATGAGAGGGGGTGGAGGAGAGAGAGACACAGAGAAAGAGAGAGAGAGAGAGAGACAGAGAGAGAGAGAGACAGAGAGAGAGAGAGAGAGAGAGAGAGACAGAGATCTCCTGTCTGCTTCTTCCACTGACAAGTTTCTTCATTTTGTTATAAGTACTGTAGCATTTTACATTCCTTTGAACGGTATTGGCATCTCAGCCTGTATTTTTTCTAGCTAGCTTGGCACCAACTGGGTAATTTTCATTGTTCGTTCCATAGACAATGCTTGCTTCTACCATAGCTCTCCAACTTGAGGAAGGAAGAGATAACCAGGGACGGATTCATTGTGTCCTCCAAGGGAATCTTTTCCCCCTTTACTTTCATACTTTGTTCTAACCCTTGAGGATCAACAGTTATGATCATATTGTGGCTTGAATGTGGCCATAAAAGCAATAAGTTTGTTTTTTAATGTTCATATGCCCTGGTATAAATGTAATGTTGCTGATCATTTATTTGACTTATGTCTCTCCAACTTGACCTGTAAGTGTCTGTGCCAATAAAGAGTTGAAATTTAATGCAGAAGAACACTTAATTAGTCTTCACTTATAACTACCTGATGAGTTGGATTAGCTTTGGAACAGGAAAGGATTGACTGCCAAAGAAGAATTCTAATTTTATGCATGACACCCTGGGAAGACCTAGAAATACCCTGTCTGTAAAAATGATACTTCTAAGTCAAGAATTACATGCCTAGCAAGTTACATGCAAAGGATACAAGGAACTT
Source organism: Bettongia penicillata ogilbyi (assembly GCA_023548195.1). Lineage (NCBI taxonomy): Eukaryota > Metazoa > Chordata > Mammalia > Diprotodontia > Potoroidae > Bettongia > Bettongia penicillata. The sequence continues at coordinate 4,632,306 of JAJHZJ010000718.1, forward strand.
CTCTCTGAAGTTGCTTCTAGCCTTCATAAAATATGACAATACAGATGAAAATGACTGACATCTCATGGACATTTGTGTTAAAATCCTGACCAGGGATTCCCATTTGGATTTTTCTTAGGGCTACACTTTAGGGACATTAACAAGTTGGACTCAGAATTACCTATGTACCATATATCACTTCCATTTTACTATAAAAACTGTGTGGACCATTATTGGGGAAATTTAGAGTCCCACTTCGGCAAAGGTAATTGTACAATCTAGAGAATTTAAAAGCTTGAAGGAACCTCAGAAATCATCTAGTCTAATCTTATTTTATAGAAAAAGAAATTGAGACTCTGAGAGGATAAATGATTTGACCAACACAACAGTGCCAGTCAATGAGAGAAGGATTAAATTCTTCCTGACTGGGCTTCCTGTCTCCTACTCATAAACATGGCTGTTTATGTTGGGAAAACCAAACTCTGGATTAGTGTCATCAACTTGGGGGAGTAAAATGAACAGAATTCCCTGGCAATCGTGAACTCATTGGATTTTGAGGCTAAAACGAAACTTGTATGACCATTTTAATTAACCAATGCCTTTGTATTATACCTTGTATAATTGTCTTTTTTTGGGCGCCATTTGGAAGACTAAACAGAAGAAGATTCCAATGAATAAATTACTATAAAGTAACAGGAAATGCTTAAGTACAGGAAATGATGATATATCAAAATCAAGACTTTTCTTCCCCCTGTAATGGAGATTTTGGAAATTTGCAATGGCATCAATAGCATGAGAGCTAAACAGAGAAATATTTGGGAAAAGGAGGGACTTTTCTGAATAATCAGTTCTTTCATTTTCAATAATATGTCACTGCTTCCCTAGTTCACCCAAATCCTTGACAAATGTACTAATTTGCTCTTGGAAAAAAAAGAGTGCATAAAAGTTAGAGAAGTTGATCTTATTTATCATGTAAAATAGGAAGTTGAGTATGTCACGATTGGGGTGCCCCTGACTCCCCCCCACTTCTTTTCCAGAAAGGTCTCTGAGTTGGCTCACTGTCTCTCCCCTACATGTAGCCTTTCCTCTAATCTGAATGCTTCTACCTGTAGCAACCTAGCCTTGCATAAAGAGAAGGATTTTCCCTCCTTGCCAGACCTGCTCCCTCCAATCAGCATGCTTCCTTAATGCCTGGCTTGGCAATTAGTTTGTTTTCTCTCTGAGTTCCTGTGGTGACAGGGAACCCACCGTAGTGGAGACAGCCCTGGTTTTGGAGACAGTCCTGGTTTTGGAGACAGTCCCTCTCACTGACTCATTGTGTGGCCTTGAGAAAGCCTTGCACAGCAAGAAAGGCACAGGAGGATAGAATGCAGACTTTATTTATTTAGACTAGGAGCTCCTTGACAGCAATTTTTTCTTTGTATTTCCGGTGTTTAGTACATAGTATGTGGTATACAGTAGATACTTAATAAATGCTTGTTGACTTGAATTGACTTATCTTGATAAATACATATATCACGACTATATTAAAGAAAATATTAAAAAGTGCTTTACATAGATTATCTCCTTTTATCCTCACCGCAACACTGATTGAACACTATCATGACTACCATTTTACAGATCTAGAAACTAAGACTTATTTAGAGAGATGAAAGAATTTATCCAGGGCACAGAGCTGAGATACAATCTGGACACAGGTCTTCCTCATCCCCAATTCAGTTGCTATATGACACTGCCATTTCAAAAATTTAATTAATTAATTAATAATTTTAATAATAAATTAATAAAAGTCACAATCTTTGGCTATATGAAGAATTTGAGTTTAACCGGAAGGAGAGAAATCTGGGGAATGAGTCATTTGCAACTGTATTGTCATATTTTATGGAGGCTAGAAGCAAATTTGTTATGTTGTTACACAATTGTAATCCTATCCCTTATGCTTAATGCACATGGGACTTTGAAAAATTCACTCCTTTTCCCTGAGCCTTGGCTTTCTTATCTGAAAGTGAGGGAGTTGCAGTAGACATTCCCTATGATCCACACTCACTCTAAATCCTATACACCTGGAAACATAGTACTAAGTCTGAAGACTCAAGGCATTTAGCACTAAGCACTTACTATTTGCCAGTACTGCACTAAGTACTGGGGGTACAAAGAAAAGCAAATATAGGACACAAAGAAGGGAATTCGACTCAATTCAGTTGCACAGACATTTATTAGGGGCCTACTGTGTACAAAGGATAGTGCTAGGTGCTAGTGATTCTAAGACAAAAATTGGGAAAAAGTAGTAGGTCTGGCGTCCAAGGACATCTTCTAAATAATCAGAATTTCTCATTTTCCAGAAGCAGTCAGTAATCTCGTAGTTCATCTTTACTGGTTTACTCTATAGCAAACTGTGGTGGGCCATGAGGTAATAATGAATCTGTCTTGATATTCATCCCAGTGTAACTCTCTTTTCACAAATGTCACTTAAATGGATGGTTCTTTCATTCATTCCCCTAAAAAAGGGAGAGGTAAATGTCAATAACTATTTTATTTGAGTAGGAAGATAATTGGGGGATGGGGTGTTGTTTTTTTCAAGTTCTTTATCCATTTAAGTTGGCCTTAAAGGCTTGTTAAGAGAAGATATTGGTTGGTTCTTTTATTTTTTTTTAAACATGATCATATATATATATATATATATATATATATTTGTGTGTATGTACACACACACACACACACACATATACACAGAAAGAGAGAGAGATAGAGAGAGAGAGAGCAAGAGCACAACAGATGTCCTAGGAGTGAACGCAAGGCCGTCATTCACTCTCAAAGTTCTGCCGCTGTCCATAAACTGCTTGAGCGCTTTCTGACATCAGCAGAGTTCCTCAAGTGAATTACAGCCTTCTATCCACTATGGGACCATCCATTACACTGCGTAAGCATCAGCCAAGATACAGTTGGTGCATCTCACTGAGTGTTTTCATGAGCAGATTTATAATGAGAGAGAAGCAGAGTTTTATCGAGACCAAACAGGGTTTGCATAAAATCCCCCCCAATTATTAGGGGTTGGTTTCAGAGGCCAACGTCATTTGTGGAGTCTTTTTTCCAGCCCACCAGGAAAGCAGCTACTCAATCGGCAAGCGTTGAGAAAAATCAACTGAACAATGCAAAATCAGAGTTTCATTTTTTTTCATTTTTTTTCTGGCTGGATATGGTGGGAATGTTCATCACCCAGTGTGAAGTAATATGTGAAACAGGTGTTTTATTCCCTAGCAGGTAAAAATGGGTTTGATTCCTGTGAGATGCAGACATTTCAAGGCTACCAGCAAGAGGTCCAGATGGTGTGTATTTTCATATCTAATATTATATAAAAGATTTCAAATGTATCTGACTCCTACCAAACCCATAAATTCAGAGCTTATTGCTGTGTTGAACAGCTATGGTGGATACTAATTAGTATGACTGCTTCCACTTTGCTGTACTAGGGATCACTTGCATAGCTGATCTATTTTATTTCTAGCTTCCTGTGAAAAGGACTCCAGTTCCAGTTGTGAGACTCATCTCAGTTAAAGGCCAAATTTTCCTAGACCATTTGAATATAAGGGGTTCTGAATTAAATGCTATGGAGTTACAGGGAAGATTGCTCATCTGATTTTTAGGGAAGATTACTTGAAACTGAAGAACCAGAGACCCTTCCTCATTCCCCTCATTTCCCTCTATTTTGTTAGGATATAATTGGAATATTAATAACAGCTTGTATGCATAAACCCCTCTCCACCTCACACACAAACATGTGTTTGAAGAATTCAGTTTTCCAGTTGGCAAGGAATAATCTTCTTTAGAAATAGTAAGGTAAATTAAGGATAAGTCTAACTCTAGAAAGGAATCATATGAGAAGGGTTAGGTTGATTACCTTGTCTGTTCAGAAACAGGGGCATAATTTTATAACTCAACTGAGGTGTCCTGCCTCCCATTCCCAAGAACCCAAGAGAATGTCCTCCCTAATTGAGACACATCTTGGTGGCTTTAATCCTCCTGCCTTCCTAAAAGGTTTATTGTTCTGTGCTGTCACCAGTCTTGTTTTCTTCTCTCCCAAGAGGCCTCCCTCTCACCCTGATCTTCTGCCTCAACCACACTGGAATAGCCAGACTAACTAGAGTTTATCCTTTTTGTAACTTTGACTATTCTATAAGATCTAAGAGTAAAAACAGGAGAGAAAGAAGGAAGAGATAGGAGGAAGTCTTATTCCTCCCTATCCTATTGCTACATAATATAATATTCCTCCTCTCTCTAGCCCTGGGGTGGCCAGACTTTGGTTGTCCAGGGGGGATCAGCAGAGGGATGTACGAGCAGAAGCAATAAAACAATACGATACTTCGAAGTGATTCAAAGGTATGGGGCTTAAAGGAAAAGGAAGGGTGTGCTATACCTCCAGGCCATCAGGGATTTGAACTGAGAATCTCAAGAATAGAGAGATACCAGGGCATAAAGGTGGCAGACTTTCCTTGGTGGAGCCTCCCATTGAATCCATTTTGCCAAAGCAAAATGTGGTTAGAGGGTCCTGACAACAACAAGACTTGAAAATAGAAAGCATCAACTCTATGAACTTCAGTTTGTACCAGGTCCTGAGATTATGCTTTATGTTGTAAGGAGGGGATGATATTTAGGTCTAGAGTTCCTGAGTTTTCATCTGAAGTTTGACTCAACAAGACATATAATTCAAATATCCATTGGAGATTGTATTTCTTATAATCTTTTTGCCTGTTTGCAGGGGGAGAAGCTATGGGATACTAGATAATCTTCTCTAGGCTTAGAGAGACCTTTGTCTGTGTCTACCGAGGTCTAGAAGAAGCTGTGGGCATCACCCATGGGATAATTGTTTTATTATGCATTTTTTTTACTTTCATCATCTTGCAAAGAATAAATCATCATGTACATTATCCAAGCATATTTGTCTAATTCTATGAAGGGACAACTCAATGGCATGGTCATGTGACTAAAGTTTGGTAAACTATATAGCAAGTACAGAGAGAAGGCAGGTTTTGCCAGGAGGTGGGGGCTCAGAGCTATTCTGATTAGATAAATACACAACAATGATACCCCTTAGACTAGTATGTCACTTGCCTACCAAGGGAGGGGTAGAATTTGGAGATATAAGGTGGTTGTTATCACTCCTGAAGAGGATAAAAATGACTTCATCCAAAGTTGGGGTCAGGGTACAGTGTGTCCAACAGTGGCTGATCAGCCCAGTCGAGCTCAGAATGCTCTACCACGAGTCAGGCACAAAGAGTCCATATGAACATTCTGAAAGGAGATGGCTCTGAATTTGCAAATCTCGTTTTCTTTTGAGAAGCTTAGAGAGATCATCATTTCTGCCCACCATAACTGGGTAGGTATGTGGGTCATTCTTCAACTTTTTATCCTTCTTGTTGAAGAGGGACAAGCTGATGATTAGTAGTGCCAGCTGCTAGTTAAATCGATTTTTTTTTAAAATCCTAATCAAAATGTCAACACATCTTCACGCAAAGAGACAAAATTCCACTTCAGCAAGGGGGAATCAAGGCTGGTTGCAAGTAATAGTTGAAGTGAAAAGAACCATAGGATTCAGTAGTGAAAAAACCATAGATACAATCTAATAGCATGCTCCTTCCATCTTAAAAAAATAAGCAAATGTAAAGAGAAGTACTCGAGGTCATAATTATTATTATTATTATATTAATAATATTAATAATTATTATTAATTATATATTAATATATTAATAATATATTAATAATAATAATTATTATTATTATATTATTATTATATAGCAGTCATAGGAGTTGAACTAATTTTCTCTGATTTCAGATTTATTCTCTTTCCATTATACCACAGACTTTTGATGGACTCATTCCTGGGGTTTGAAAAAAAAAAAAAGAGAAAGGCAATGATTGAGGACTGAGTTCCAACGTCTCAAGTGTTTTTGCATCACCCTTCATAGCTCCATTCTCCCTTATTCCTTGAATTGAACTAAGCCTTGAAGGAAGGAAAAAAATTGATCAGGTACAATCAAGGGAATACATTGTTGCAACAGAGAATGGCAGGGATATGTTTTATAGGTTACCTAGGAAGCAAAGCTCTCTGGGAAATGGAGCAATTATAAAATGGTGTAACTGTTGACCATCATGGCTTGTGGAATCAATCTCATTTCCTTGCAGTCCCAGTTCATAAAGCCTGGATCCAACCCTTTTGCCTGCTCTAACATTCCTCTTTGTCCTGCCTTGAAGTTATATATTGTCTCATCTTCCCTCTAATCCAGCGATCCTCCTGTTTCAAGTTTTTATTTTCTAAGTGACTGAGCAATCGTAAACTCTCAGATTGAGCAAATTCCCAGCACTGTTTCCTGAAGCACCGCTGTTACTTGTCAGCCCTTCAGAGGCGTGTGTGAGGAGGCCTCCATAGAGGCCTCCCTGTCAATCTTATCCTGTAATCAGCATTTTCCCAGGTGCCTCCATTCCATGGTCCCTGTGTTGGTCTGTGCCTGTTTGGCATCCCTTTGAGAAGAGTTTGTATTGCTTTTTCATCTCGGAAAAGATACCCTCGTCACAAACCAGTCATCTGCCTGTTAAGCTGTATTTAGAACAAATCACTCTCAAGGAAAACAACAAGCACCACAACAAAAGAACCACACTTCTTTTTTTCGAGATTTTTAACGAAATGTTTGATGTTGTGGGGATTTCCAAACAATTAATGTGAAATTGGGGATTGTTGTTTCCATGATTTATTTACCATATATAGAGAACTCAGCTGGAGAGCTGCTGCTGCCACTGCCGATTCTGCCACTGAAATTTTAGCAGGGGTTGGAAAATGGAGAGAGTCTCACAGGAGGCCATTTTCAAAGGATGAAAGTCAACAGGAGTCACCGAGTTCAAAATTGCCCATGACACTCTGAAGTTTGCCCTGGTGCCAGCCAGCTGAATAGAAAGGAGAATTGCTTTTCATCCAAAGCAGGGAGATGGCATTAGTCAACAGGTCAGAAATTGCATTGAGAAGAACTCTCGTGGCTATAGTTATCTTGGTGCTACTTCATTAGATTTTATATCATAAACCAACAATTAAAAAAAACAACCACCATGAAGAGGGAGACGATAAAGAGGAAACAATAGAAATGGGAGAAAATTGGATGGAAGTGATTTCCCAGACTTTGAAAATCCCCGACTCTTTCCCCACAAAATCAAAATGGTGACACCAAGTGAAACGCTGGCACTTGCTTTTTCTCGTCTGCTTTTTAAGCTAATCTGTATCACGTATATACACTTTCATGGCCTTCAGTACCCTAGCACAACAGTACAAACCCAGGAGTAGAGAGGCAGTGGGCATTGTAGAAAATAATAAAAATGAAATACAGAAGGTGTGAAGTTAGAGACTTGATTTATATGTGGAAAACTAGCGCCAAGAATATTGTTATGGGCCTGGCTCCTAGAGGCAAGATTTGTTAGCAAAAACTGTCTCTAAATATTTATGCTCAGCTAAATAATTGCTAAATAATTCCAGTTCTCAGCTGGAAATCTAGTATCGGGACTAGCCTAAATTAGTAGATCTGGGAAATGGTATATTGGTATTTTATACAGTGGTATTCTTGTTCAATGACACTTGTAACTTTCAGGATATAATTAATATCCTTTTATAAAGTGCTCTTCATGGCCTCACATAGGAAAGCTTCTTTTGGAAATATTTCCTTAAAATAAACGAAGCACTTAAAGCAGTCTATTGAATAGCATTTATTTCAAATTATTAAAGATTCTCATGCTCTTTGGCGTTAATGCTGCTCGCTAGCACAAGACCCTTTTATTTGCTGGTCAAAGCTTCTTTCTCCCTTATATTTGGGGTGGGGGAGTGGAGAGTGGGTGGCAACACATTCCTTTATTATATAGGCTTCAACTTCTTGGGGTTCAGTTATATTTTTGCTACTATCTTTTTTTAAAAAACCCAATATTTATCAGAGATTGTGAAAATTGTTTATGAATAGAGAGGGGAAGAGGAAGGCGGCTATGAGAAGCCTCTTCCCCTTTCTTGGCCTCAGTTTTCTCATCTAGAAAATGGAAAAGTAGAATTAGACGATTTCTAAAATCCAATCTAACTCCAAAGCCTTGTGGCTCCATGTAGCTGGGAGAGAGAGACTCAAGAGGCAGTTTGGTGTCAAAGGGACTAGTAGTTAGGAGATATGGGTTTTAGTACTAAGCTGTGTGACCTTGGCTAGATCCCTTTACTTCTCTTAGTCTCAGGCTGTTGCCTTACAGAATGAGGAAATTGTCTTTGATAATCTCTTGGCTCTCTTAGAACTAAGCCATTCTGTGATCCTGCTTTTGGATATTACAAACTTATCTCTCATGGGTCTCTCAAATCCAACATGTCCAAACTGAATGCATTATATTTTCTCCTAAACCTAGAAGTCTTCTAAAAAGGCACTTGTTGGATCTCCTAGCCTCAAATCTATCCCCTTTCCAAATCAGAGATGCCAGGTGATTTTCTTAAATGTCAAGTGTAACCATGTCACCTCCTGCTCTATAAGATGTGATGATGGCTCCCTATTACCTCTAGAATCAGGTATGAGTGCTTCTGTCTGGCTTTATAAACTGGTCTCACCCAGTTACTTTAACTATTATTATTATTTTTATGTTTCTATCATAACTTTCAAATGACAAATGTCCTGGAGCCAGGCAGGAGAACTGTCTTCTAATCTAGATTCTACCTGTAAAATCATTTATTAGAATGTATTAGAATGTTCCAAGCACTGTTCTAGGGAAGAAGAAGGAGGAGGAGGAGAAAAAAGAGGAAGAGGAGGAGGAACAGGAAGGGGGAAGAGGAGGAGGAGGAAGAAGAAGAAAATAGTTTCTACTTTCAAAGAGTTTCCATTCTACTGGGAGAGTGAGGCACACCAGTTACAAGTAAGTAGATGTAACATACCTACAAAGTAAACACACACACAAATGATTTGGGGTGGGGTGGGAGAAGAGAGCTAGCAATTAGGCCAATCAGGAGACCTTTTACCTAGCTGTGTTACCTTGGGCAAGTTATTTAACCTCTCCATGTCTCAGTTTCCTGGTCCTAAAAGAAAAGCTTTGGGCTCCATGACCATGGAGATCCCTTCTTTTGCTAAAAAAAAATTATAACTGACTCAAGATTCATCTCTGTTTTTTTCTTTAGTGATCCTACAAAAATAAGCTAGAATGGTACAAAAGAAAAGAGAAACTGGTGACCCTCTGAAGGTTAAGGTGGAGGTTTGGTGCTTAATGGGTGAAGAAAAGAGCCTGGGTGATGCTTTCTTCCTTTGAGCCTTTCTCTCTGGCACCTCAGACAATATAGAAAGATGTTTTGATGTCGCCAAACAGCTTGTCAAGGCAACGATAAGAAATAGAATTGATTTCACTGGAGCAAGCAATAAAAGCTAAAGATATCCTGGGTTTTAAAGGATATCTAAGAAACTGAGAGATTTGTGCCAGGGCTTTACAATGCACAACAAACAGAGGGCCAGAGCTGTGGTTGGTGTTTTGAAGCAGATTCCTTTGGTCTGTTTATGCAGACATACCTCCTTGTGCATTTTCAAAAACTCTCAATCTGGTTTAATCAATTAAACCAACATGAATGCATTTGAATATCTGAACACTTTCTCTTATCAATATAATTCTCCAGTGTTTTCCTTTCAGAGCCCAAGGTGATGAAAAATAGATTCATTTGCTCTATTACGTCGCATAATTGGGGCTCAATAATTTTTTTTTTCTTTTCGTTTTGAAACCACAAGAAGACTTTATGTGGCTCTAAGACTGCTGTTGGTTTTCATACCACAATTCTCAAGGGCATTTCTCTCCTTCAGGCTGCTATTGTTTGCAATCTGGAGATAAAGGCACTCTTGATAAAACTCTTTTAATGATGCTAATATTAATACTTTGGTAGAATACTTTATCCTCTAGTAATAGCTTTAAAGAGTTTGTTGAGATTTTGTCATCTCATACATTTTAATAGAAAATTAGGTTTGTAATTAACAAGAAAAATACAGTACATCTACCTATCATTTCCCTCACATTCATGGAGTGATTGCCAGTGGAATATTGCAGTTTTGTATTCTTTGTAGACCAATCAATATTTTGGTGAATGGTAAAGTTTGAGGCATAGAATTGAAGTGTAAACTAATTATAAACATTAAAAGTATGCTAAATATTATAGCCAGTTGATTATGTAAATTTAAACAGCATAGGGGAAAGGAATTGCTTATTAAATTAGCCTGTTTTTTGCTCACCCTGGCATTGTTTATCATATGTTCTAGCCAGATATGCCATCAATTGTCTCCTTTAACAACCTGGAGGCTTCAGGATTGCCAAGCGATTAGTCTGGGCATCATGACCAGGACAGAGGTAAAGATGTGGGATAACTACTGTTCCATTGCTCAGGCCTTCTGGTGATGAAGCGTAGTCTATGTCAACCATATATGGAGCCAACTTTGCTTGGCAACTCATTCAGTAGAGCAGCAACTTGAGTCCAGGACAGCCAATCTTTAGATTGGATTAGACTTGCTTCATTCCACAATAGCAGAGTAAATAATATTAATAATAATAGTAAGTACTAACCAGTTATACAACACTTAACATTTGAGAATTTCTTTACTTAAATCTCTTTCAATCTTTTTTTTTGTTTTTTATATAATTTATTTTCAGGATTCAACATTCACTTCCACAAGATTTTGAATTCCAAATTTTCTCCCCATCTCTCCCCTCCCCACACACCAGGACAGTGTGCATCCCGGTGTGCATACCTTCTTCCAATTTGCTCTCTCTTCTATCACCTCCTTCTCCCATTCCCCAACCCATTTTCCTGTAGGATAAGATAGATTTCTATACCCCATTGCCTGTACATCTTATTTTCCAGTTACAGGCAAAAACAATTTTTAGCATTTATTTTTAAAGCTCTGAGTTCCACATTTTCTCTCTTCCTCCCTTCCTACCCACCCTCATTGAAAAGCAAGCTATTCGATGCAGGATAACCTATATGTGTGTTTATACGTATAGCTGTGCAAAACACTTCCATACAGTCATGTTGCTGAAACCTAATCACATTTCCCTCTATCCTATCCTGCCTTCCATTTATTCCATTTTCTCCCTTGACCTGTCCACTCATGATAGTGTTTGCTTCTGATTATCCCTTCCCCCAATCTGCTGTCCCCTTCCCTCCTGCCTTCCTGCAGGGTAAGAAAGATTTCCATACCCAATTGAGTATGTGTTATTCCCTCCTTAAGTCAAATCTGATGAGAGTAAGGCTCACTTATTCCCTCTTACCTCCCCCTCTTCTCCATTGTAAAAGTTCTTTTTTACCTCTTTTATGTGAGATGATTAACTACATTCTACCTCTCCCTTTCTCTTTCTCCCAGTACATTCCTCTCAACACTTAATTTTATTTTTTAAGTATCCTCCCTTCATATTCAGCTCAACCTGTGCTCCCCATCTCTGTCTCTATCTCTATATACATATATATGTGTATATATATAAACACATACATATATGCATACATATATAATATTCATGTATACACACACACACACATATATATATATATATATATATTATAATATAAACATACACATATATCCCCTCTAACTACTCTAATACTGAGAAATGTCTCAGGAGTGACAAATATAATCTTCCATGTAGGAATGTAAACAGTTCAGCTTTAAAGAGTCCCTGATGACTTCTCTTTCCTATTTACCTTTTCATGTTTCTCTTGATTCTTGTATTTGAAAGTTGAATTTTCTATTAAGCTCTGATGTTTTCAACAAGAATGCTTGGAAGTCCTCTATTTCATTGAAATTCCATTTTTCCACTGATGCATTATACTCAGATTTGCTGGGTAGATGATTCTTGGTTTTAATCCTACCTCCTTTGATCTCTGGAATGTCATACTTCAACCCCTCTGATCCCTTAGTGTAGAAGCTGCTAAGATCTGCGTTATCCTGATTTTGTTTCTACAATACTTGAATTGTTTCTTTCTGGCTGCTTGTAATATTCCCTCCTTGACCTGGAAACTCTGGAATTTAACTATAATATTCTGGGAGTTTTCATTTGGGGGTCTCTTTCAGAAGGTAATCAGTGGATTCTTTCCATTTCTATTTCACCCTCTGGTTCTAGAATATCCAGGAAGTTTTCCTTGATGATTCTTGAAAGATGATGTCTAGGACCTTTTTTGGATCATGGATTTCAGGTAGACCAATAATTTTTAAGTTATCTCTCCTGGATCTATTTTCCAAGTCAGTTGTTTTTCCAATAAGATATTTCACATTGTCTTCTATTTTTCATTCTTTTGGTTTTGTTTTATAATTTCTTGATTTCTCATGAAGCCATTAGCTTTCATTTGCTCCATTTTAGTTTTTAAGGTATTATTTTCTTCACTGAGCTTTTGAACCTCCTTTTTCATTTGGCCAATTCTGCTTGTTGGGTTTATGGACCTCTTTTGCCATTTGGTTTAATCTATTTTTAAAGGCATTATTTTCTTCAGCATTTTTTGGGGGTCTCCTTTAGCAAACTGTTGAGTCATTTTTCATGATTTTTTTTTGCATTACTCTCATTTCTCTCCCCAATTTTTCCTCTATTTCTGTAACTTGATTTTCAAAATCCTTTTTGAGCTCTTCCATGGCCTGAGACCATTTATTATTTTTCTTGGAGGCTTTGGATGTGGGAGCCTTGACCTTTCTGTCTCCTTTCTGTAGTATTCTTTGATTTTCCCCCAGTTGTATGCCTTGATCTTCTTTATCCCCAGGGATGTAAGAAAATACCTTTTCACCAAGAAAGTAACTTTCTATAGTTTTATTTTTTCCCTGTTTGAACATTTTTCCAGCCAAGTACTTGACTTTTGAGATCTTTGTTAAGTAGAGGGTGTACTAACCCAATTTGCAGGGGTTTGTGCAGTTGTTTTCAGAGATATCTCTAGAGATCTGTAAGTTCTCAGTTCCTACAAAGTGATATAATCAAGGGAGAGGTGTTTACTATTCTCTGGGCCTGTGCTCTGATCTGTGAGCAACCACAAGCACTCTTTTCTATGAAAAGAACTGCATGTGGGATTCCCTCTCCACAGCCACCACAAACTCCCCCGTGCCAGCACTCTTCCTCACCCCAGGACTGCCACCCAGGTCCATGACCCGGATTAACCACTCAATTCCCCCACTGTCTGAAGGCCGAGAACTCCAGAAGCAGCTACTGCCACCCTAGAGGGCTGGGCTTAGGGCTGGGGTCGGATCACATTCCTTCTCACCCAGGTGAGAGAACTTTCTGACCTTTGAAGCTGTTTTTGACTTTTGTGGATTGAGAAGTCTGGAAACCACAGAAGCAGCCAATGATTCACTTTCCTAAAGCCTGATCCAGTCCCATCTGTGCAGGTGCAGCCCACATTGGACTATACTCAACTTTGAGCCTGGTGCAATAGACCCTTCCTGTCAGTCTTCCAGGTTGTTTTGGGCTGAAAATCTGTTTCACTCTATCATTCTGGTGGATTCTATTGCTCTAGAATTTGTTTAGAGTAATTTTTTACAGGTATTTTAAAGGCTTTGCGGGGAGAGCTCGAGAAGGACCCTGCTTCTACTCCTCCATCTTAGCTCTGCTCCCTCTTTCAATCTTTACAACAACCTATGAGATAGGTATAACAGGCATTATTCATCCTAGTTTTAGAGATGAGAAAGCAGAAACACAGAATGACTGAGTGCTAACTGCTCACAGAGGTATTTAGTACCAGAAGCAGATGTAACTTTGATCTAGTCCCAGACCTTAGAGGCCATCTACTCCATGAGCCAAGAGTAGTTAAATTACTTTCCCAGGATCACAGCTCTAGTGTCTGAGGTAGAATTTGAACCCAGGTCTTTCTGACTCTAACAACAGCCCATTATCTGCTCTCCCACATTTTCCAAAATTACCTGGCAGTACAAAAACATAAATTGACTTATTAAATATTTATTTCTCTGATCCAAGAGTTCTTAACCTGATGACCACCATCCCTTATCTGTATGGGAAAAATTGCATCTTTCTTTCAATAGACCTTAATTCCTTTGTAATTCTATATATTTTATTTATGCACCTAAAACATTCAGAGAAGGGTTCTATACACTTCCCCAGATTGCTGAGGAGGACCCTGACATACTAAAAGTTTAGAAGCCCTGGCCTGATATAAGCCATACCTAGTTCCTTCTGAAGTTGCCTCCATTTCTAGAAAAAGTAAAGATAAGCATTTGCTTTTGTGCAGCAACAAAGTGTGATGGGAAAAGCTTTGAACAGAGAGGGAGGAGGTCAGGGTTCTAGGCCTGGATCTGTCAGCTTCTCTGAACCTCAGTCTCTTTATCTATAAAATGAGAGCCCCAGACTAGATGAACTCCCAGGTGTCTCCTTGTTTTCTCATGTTGTGATTTTATGACAGATTCTGCCACTAAAATTCTTTTAAGATGCTTTTACATGCAGTATAAGTGACCATGTGTTTCCAGAGGGCATACAGTCCCTTCTTCCTATTAGACTGTCAAATTGTAACTAGGAGTCTCCTAATTTAGGAAAAAAATAATGTAAACTACGGCCAGGACAAGCAACATAAATTTAGAGTGCTCTCAGCTGAATGGAGGTTGTGTAAGTTAAGGCTGGTAGTTACCTTTTTACTTAAGTATTTTTGCTAATCAGATACTGAATTCTATTGTTTCTGTGCTGATAAAGGACTCCAATCTCTGTCAGTGCCCTAAAAATTCAATATCCCATAAGTTGTTGATCCTGTGGGTTTGATGCCTGAGAGAAAGCACTGCTTGCCCCACTTTAGCTATGGTTCTGCTTGACTACAAGCCCAATGGAAGTGAGGATCATGTCTTAGTGAAACTGCATATTTCCTCTGGAGCCTATCACATAGTAGATGCTCAAGAAACCCTTCTAGTGTAGACTACTGGATCTGCAGTCAGGACCAAGCTGGTCTTGAAACCTGCTTCTAGCCCTGGCTAGTTGGGTGCCCTTGGGCCAATCACATCAGATCAGCAAAGTTCAGTTTCTTCACCTGAAAAACATCAAATGTCAGCTCCTCTCATCATTATTATGATTGTTTTAACTACTATTATGATGATTATTTTCTTTATTTCTTCCTTAATTCTGTGCTGATACTGCCATTTACTGTCACCTAGGCTAGAAACCTGACTCTTCTAACCCTCATCTTGATTCCTTACATCTTGATAGTTTTTGAATCGTATCTATTAGTCCTTTAAAACATCTCTTTCATACCTGCCTTTTTTCATTTCCAAAGCCATCATCCTAATGTAGATCCCAATTATCACCTGCCTTGGCTACTATCATAACATTCTAATCTGTCAGTTTCCACTCTCTAATGCATTCCTTCAGTTAAAATGCCTCGGTAATCTTCCCAGTATCTAGTGTTATCCTTGCTCCAAACTCTTCAACAATTTCCTATTTTCTGCTCCAAACTCTTCAACAATTTCCCATTTTCATCCAAAATATAATACAACCTATTTAGTTTGGCTTTCATGACTTTCTACCAGTCTGACCCTGATCTACTTGTCTAGCTTTAATTTCACATTGATATCTTTACCCATTCCTTATTCCACCCAAAATCAGTGATTTCTTATCCTGTAATTTCCTGCATCATCTCTCATACTGCTCTATCCCACCCCTTCTTTGTCCTAAATTGTACTCAAATCATCATCAAAGTGTGATGGTATTGAGTAGACAGAGGATAAGAAACCCTCTCAAAGTCAGCTAACTCTGATATCTCCTGGCTCTATGACTATGGATGTGCTCTTTAATCTTCTCAATTCCATAGGCATGTGTCAGTGCTGTAAATGGCACAACAGACATCTCATCTTTGACAGGAAGCCTTCCCCAACCTTTCTTAATTCTAGTATCTTCCCTCTGTTAATTATTTCTTATTTATCCTGTATATACTCATTTGAATATGTTTATTTGCATACTGTCTCCCCCACTGGATTGTGAGCTCCTCGAGAGCAGGGACTCTTTTGCCTTTTTTTGCATCCTCAGTGCCTTGAACAGTGCCTTTTAGCACTTAATAGGTGCTTCATAAATACTCATTGATAATAGTTACAGATCTACATTGGTGGAGGGAATTTCCTCACTGGGACTTCCCTATAGCAATGAACTGACAGATTGGGAACAAAAAGCATCCCAACAAAACCCTAAACAACTTAATTATGTAACTTGATGTCTTCTCCCTTACCAGGTTTTAAGTTACCTAGAGGTAAAGAACATGCTGCCTTTGTCCTTTGTATTCCTGAACATAGCACACAAGCTTTGTAGAGAGTTGAAGGTACATAGATATTTGTTTGGACTGAATTGTTTCTCTAACCAGCTTCTAAGTTGAGACCAATTAGTCTTTGTTATGCTTTGAAAAAAATCTATCCCCTCCCTTCTATACCTAGCATAGTGCTGAACATTCAATAGATCCTTAGAACATGTTGAATTCAAATGAGGGGACCTGGTAATGGGGAGGCATTGATGACTTGATCAGGTTGAAATGTTTGACAGAAATTGCTGCTTCCAAAGAGAAGCACATTTGTGTAGCCAGAAAGTCCCAAGGATACCTTTGACCAGGGTTAGGGTAAGGAATATGGGGGAATATGGAGATATCCCAGAGTTCTCTGCAGCTCTACTAAGCACCAGTGGGAAAGCTCATTATTCCTCTATTTTCCATGAAAGTGGAAAATGCGAGGCTTCTTCTTTCTGTGTGTTATATTAGTGGATAGTCTGGCTAGATCTATTCTGGATGTGAAGCACACAAGAGAGTTGGGGGAACATAGTAAATCACTTGAACTATGGGGGATTGGCCAATGTTCACGATGCCCTGAGTCCTCCTGATGCAATCTCCACATGGAATGTGGAGCATATGCTGACACTCAATAACTGTTCCAGTCTATTAACCATGTGGTGAAGAAGTTCCTCTTTGATTGAAATTGGAGACATTCAAAAGCCCTTAGTCTACCAAAACCAGTTCTCTTTTGAGGAGATTTTTCTTTTTTGCTATGATAGGATTCCAGTGAGAGCTAAGAGTAATTCTAGAATGGGAAAGGTCCTTCCTATCCAAGTTTGGACATATAGCCTGTCAATTTAGACTTTGTTCTTTGCCTTGATATTTGTCTTTGCATTTTAGGTAAAGGTCAACCTTTTGAGTTTTGAAAGGCCAGGAGATCAAGCCACTAGAAGGTATGGGAGTAGTAGTGTATGCTCTGGGCTTTGCCACCAAGCAGTCCAGCTTTGAGACCCTAAGAATCAAAGAGCAACCTTAGAGACTTCACCTAGTAGTAGCTGAGACAAAGGCTCATGCATCAGTCTTGCAGAATGTGAATGTGCATTTTGTGGGGACAGTGCTAGTTACATGTGGAGACTGCCTTAAGTTTGAGCCCACTGTTCTCGGAGACCAAGTTGGTATGGGAAGAGTGTGCTCCCCATGGATTTGGGGATGGGGTGAGGATTTTTGTGGCCCTCTTCTTGCTGAACCAAAGTAAATATCCCTTTGGAAAAGCTAATTGATGTAAATGACCAATATAGAGATACATTTTACAATTTTTGCATTATATTTTGCATTTTATATTGCATATGTATAACCTATATCAGGGAGGGGGGAGGAAAGGGAGAGAATTTGGAACTCAAATTTTTTAAAAAATGTTAGAATTTGTTTTTACATGTAATTGGGGAAAAATAAAATACTATTAAAATCTAGTTAATGTTAATTAGTTTAATAGATTTGGAGTACTAATCACTGGTAGATAATAGTAGATGGAGGGGCAGGAGGGAAATATCTCATAATGGGGCTTGAGTTGGGAGCATTAGATGATAACACACCACACCTCAGGGATATACCTTAGAACCTACAGCCTGCTTGGGAGATTCAGGCCAGAGTACTCAATACACTCAACTGAAAATAATATATAGGAAAACAAATCAAGATTTTCATATCCCTACATCTTCTGTTCTCAGCCTGTGGAAATCAAATTGTTTTCAAACAGGACTGATTCTTTACCCATGCCCAGTGGAAGTGAGCTTTGTAAGACTCCCCTTTTACTCTACAGTGAAGAGTTCAAGGGGAAAGCTTAATTAGTTCCTTATATATCTTCAAAATGAGACTTTTATCACCCACTCTTATACTCTATATCTAATCTGTTACCATGTGTTATCAATTTTAACCTCAGAACATCCTTCTTTTTAAAAATAATTTTAAATAATAATTTAAATAATAATTTTTTAAAAAATAATAATTTAAAATAATATTTTATCCCTCCCACCCCCGCTGTCTTCTCTTCTCTAACATGACCACCATCCTGGGAACTGGTCCTTATCAGGACACATCTGGACTATTGGCTCAGCCTATTGGCTAGTCTCCTTTCTCTAAGCCTCTCCACTTTCCAGCGCATGTTCTACTCAGCTGTCAAACTTCCTAAAATATGAGCCTGACCATGTCATCTCCTTGCTCAATAAATTACAATGGCTCTCTATCACCTCTAGATTTTCTGCTTCAAATTCAAAACTCATGTATCTTTCATCAAAGGTTTAAAGTTGCTACCTTTGCTACCTTTCCAGTCTTCTTACACCTTACAATGCTTTACTTACTCTGTGAGCCAGTGACCCTGAACAAGAAACTCCAATCTCTCTAGTCTGGGCATTTTCTCTGCATGCCTGGAACGCTCTTCCTTCTGGTTTCATTCAAGTCTCAGCTAAAATCTCCCCTTCTACAGGAATTTGTTTGCCTGTTGGTTGCATTATTAGACTGGGAGCTCCTTGAGGGCAGAATTTCTTTTGCCTCTCTTTATAACCCCAGTGCTTAGCACAGGGCATACTATCTAGGAGGTGTTTAATCAATATTAATGACTGATTATCAGAGAAACTTGCTGCAAAGATTTTTTCCCTCTATTTACTTGCTTCTCTTCTAATTTTAGCTGTTCAGCCTTTCTATTTCTTAACCTGTGTCAATTGTTTTGATGAATCCTGCCTTGTTTAAAATTTGGTATTGCTGGGCCACTTTCCTTCCCATTCTTTTTCATTAATTGATACCCTCAACGCTATTGATATTTCTATCCTACAGATGAATTTTCTTGTATTTTTCCCACCCTATAAAGTAATCCTTTGATAGTTTCATTGACTCATTTCATTTTTTAAAACAATGATTTGATGAATCATTTTAAACAATGATTTGAAGAGGGGATTTGTGTATCATGTTTTCAGATAGCATGATGCTGGCTGGGGTAGTTAACACATCAGACCAGAAAGATTGGGATCCAAAAGAGTAATTTCAAGAAACCAGCACGATAGGCTGAACCTAATATAAAATGGAATTTAATCAGAATAAGTGTAATCTTATCAATAAGCAATTTCACATATACAAGTTGAGGGAGGCATAGCTAGATGATGATTAGTTTGAAAGCAATTAGGGTGGTGGTGGTTAGTATAATGCCAGGCCAAAATGGATATCAATGGTGTGTCATTGAAGTTAATATCTGTCTATCTATCTATCTATCTATCTATCTATCTATCTATCTATCTATCTCTATCTATCTATCTATCTATCTATCTATCTATCTATCTATCTATCTATCTACCTATCTATCTAGATATTACATATGTACATACATAAAATATATATTTAATATATAACATAAAATATACTTACATATCAATGTGCAGTATATATGTATACATGTATGTATGTTTGTGTGTGTGTATGTGGATAAGGCCTCAGTTTGAATCTCTACTGTTACTACTGGTTGTGTGACTTTAAACAAGACATTTTATCTTTTGAGTTCTCAATTTTCTCATCTGTAAAATGAGAAATCTGGATTGGATGATTTCTAATATCTTTTTTAGCTTCAACATTATGTGATTCTATTATCCTAGAGTGTTTTAGTAAAGCTGATGCACATAGAAGGATGGAGATGAAGAAGGATGGAGATGATGGGCCTGCCATTCTTTACCATTGTCAAGAGTATGGTTTTGTTTCAGAGAAGGTGAAAGGGAATAAGGACCTACTATGTGTCAGGCACTACTTTTTCCAAGTATCATCTCATTTGATTCTTACAGCAGTTCTGAAAGTTATATGTTATTATCTCTGTTTTATGGCTGAAGAAATGGAGGCCAATAGCGTGAGGTGGCTTACTTGGGGGTCACACATATAATAGATGTTTGAGGTCACATCTGTACTCAGGTCTTCCTGGACTCTAGGTCCAGTGCTCTATCTACTGTGCCACCAGCCTGACCTGCACTACATTTTATGAAAGACATTGATAAACTAAAGATACATCCAGAAGAAGAAGATCAGGGTGATGAGCAAACTGAAGGTCATTCCACAGGACAGAACTAGAGGTGCTTAGCATGGAGAAGAAAGGCTTCTGGGAGTGTGGGGAAGGGGAGGGGTGCTATGACAGATACAGGGAAGTGTTTGAAAGAAGGCAGACAAGACTGGGAATCAACTTGTTCTGCTTGCGTCTACTGCAGACCTTGGAGCAACAGGTAGAATTTGTAGGGAAGTACATTTTAGCTGTAAAGGAAAAACTCCCTAATCATTAGAGAAGGAAGTAGAGAGGGAGAAAGGGAAAGAGGGAGGGAGGAAGGCAGAAAGAATAGAGGAAGGGAAGGATGGAGGGAAAGAAAAGGGAGAAAGGAAAGAAGGAAGGAAGAGAAGGAAGGAGGATGAAGGAAGGATGAAAGAAGGAAGAAAAGAAAGAAGGGAGGAAAGAAGAGAGAAAAGAAGGTAGGGAGGGAAGGAGGGAGGAAGGAAATGCAAGAAATGTTTCTGCTTCTTGAATAGTAATTCAAAAGTCAGCTTTTATGGGATGTTCAGGCTTCCCTTTAGGGACATGCTTTAGGTTGTACATGAACCATATGATCTCTCTAACTAGACTTCTTGCAGAGGCCCCCAAGAATTTTTGGTTAATTTTTGACCACGTTGAAAGGATGCTTAATCCCCCTCTCCCCACTCTGTGTTTTCTTAACCAGTGGTACCATTATGGCTTTCCTGTCTATAGAGTTATCATATGTAATTAATTAATTAATTCACAGGCAGAAAGATGTTCTGTTTTCTAGTGTTGTCTACTGATTATGAAGTAAATCAAGGCTTCGAAGAACTTCAGCAGCCATTCATTTTTATGAATTGATCTTTCTTTGCCTTTCTTCTCTAGGGGCAAGGAAATAACACCAACTTAACTCCAACGATAGATGCCACATGAATGCTAAGAATATTTAAAACTTGACTGAATATGAATAATATGTACAGTTTATTCTGAGAATCATGTATTAATGTTGATGGGCCCAGACAGACAGGGTTGGATAGCCACCACAGAGAATGCCAGGCAAATTCTCCTGATACCAGGTCACCAGGCAGAGCTCCCAGGGGCTGGTAATTATTGCTTTGACTAACTGGAAGTAGATATCATACCAAGCACAAAAACACCAGGAAGGTGTATAAGATTGCCAAGGCAATGAATAGGGTTCAGGTGTATAATGCATTATTTTGAAAGTAAAATCTTTATTTATTATGACCATATCCTATGTCTCCTAGTGCTTCCCATGGTGGGCCATGTTCATAGCCTTGTCTTCCTGCATCAGGAAGTGCTCAAAGTTCAGTGTGATCTGGATATGGGAAGTCCTTAGAGTAGTGGTGAAAATCCTCATGTATTTAGGATCTAGAATGTTGCTTTCCCTTCACTGTCAATTTAAACTGGGTGAAAATTATAAATAAAATTACAAATCCCTTTGTCTCTAATACCTTCTCTCCCTTGGTAGGTTTAGAGTCTGAAAAGTTCTATTTGCATCTCAGCTCTGAAATGCAAATAACTTCTAAAACTTTGGGCCTAATCCAAATCCAATAAATGTTTAAGTGCCTACTAGGGATATAATTAATAAAAAGATAATCCCTGCTCTCAAGGAGTTTACAATCTAATGGAGGGAGATAACACATAAAATAAGATAGGAAAGGTGGGGGCGAAGCCAAGACTAAAGGGCATCTTATTCTGTGAGCTGAAATGAAAGAGGGCAGCAGATGCAAAGCAGAATGAGTTGAGTCCAGTTTCTGCCCTCTATAATGAAGGCATGGGGAGGAGTTGGGTTCTCAGCCCTACAGTCCTCCAGTCAGAGGGGAGGGGGTTGAGGCAGGTGGTAAAAATCAAGGTTTGAGCTTGTAGAGGTGCTGAGTTTAACCTGGGGTGGAGGAGGAATATCTTGTTCCAACAAGTCACTGGACTTCCCTGAGCCCTAATTTTCTCATTGATTAAATGGTCGCATTATAGTAGATAATTTCTAAGGTCCCCTCAAGTTCTAACTCCTACTATCTTTATGACATCAGGCAAATGCATTAGAAAAGATGAAGGACAACTACGATACACTGCTCTACTCTCTGATTTCATTCTTCCGTGCTCCTTAATTCTTTCACCTGTTTCTAGGATAGCCTCAGAGGTATGTTATGGCCAGCTCAAATTGGCTATTGATAGCTAAATTTTTGGTGCGAGCTTTTTCACCTCAGAATCACAAATACTACACATCAGGGTCTGATAAATTGCTTGATTCATTACTGAGACTTAAGAAAGTTAGGGAGAAACTGTTAAAATGCTAATTAAATTTAAAAGTGTGTCATGTGTCCAGTTTTTCCCCCCTCCCTAAGAACCAGTTGTTAAATATTTACCGACATAGCCTTGGATAGGTCTGAGTCTTATTCTCAATAACTCTCTTGCAAAAATACTTTGCCCATGATGCAGTGGCCCATAAACATTTTTCTGTATGTAAGGGTGGGATTGTAGATTGAGTCAGTGACCAATTGTACCATTTCAAATAACTGACAATATGCTATGCCTTGGTCAGGTGAAAACAACCAAAAGTGTGAACAAGGCCTACTTTCCTCAATTGAATCAATCCATTACAGGGTAAGTGACAATCAGTTTAGATGTTATTGAAAACCTTTGGGTGAACTTGACTGGCCGTGCTTGGTAAATCTTTAAGTGTATGGATTGGTTGAGGAAACTCGGATGTGCTCTATGAGTAATTTATAAAATAGTTGACCTGTTTGGAAACTCAGAGATTCAGGTATCTGTTGGCTTAAATGGTGGATGAATTCCAGTCAAGCCTTTGAGAGGGAATCCCTTGGGCAAGAGAAGGGGCCCAGCCTCAGTTGGCCTGGTCCCCTCATCTCATTCCCTTACTTTTACCAGAAGAAGACTCTGTAAAACCTCCCCACCAGTGTCCCCAGGACATTTGACAGCGGTGCTTGTGTTGGGAGCCAAGGAGAGACTGAATTCCATGAGAAAAGAGAGATTCAAGGCTCTACAGAAAGCCTGATGGTTGTTCCCAAGGAAATTTCATAAGTACCCTATGAAAAGGCAGAAAGAAACATTTATTAAGCATCTACTGCTTGCCAGGCATTCTGCTAAGGTATTTACAAATATTATAGCATTTGATCCTTACAAATATTATCCCCATTTTCCAGCTAAGGAAACTGAGGCAAACAGAGATTGAGTGACTTGCTCAGGGTCCCATAGCTAGTAAGCACCTAAGGATATATTTGAAGTCAGATAGTCTTCACTGAAGGCTTAGTTCTCTATCCAGTGCTCCACGGAGCTGCCTCAGGATTTTCCACAAGCAGGCGACCTGTGCTGGTGAGAGCATGTTAAGCATAGACTTTTGGGGGGATATTTTGTACTAACTAGTCTTACTAGTGAATACTAGTTTACCTTAGTGAATTGCCTTAGTGAATAAATAGGCCTTTCTAAAAGCAAATTAAATCTCACTGCCTTGAGATAATGGGGGGAAAGAATCAGAGGCGCCTGGTAGGCTGTTACCAGAGAAATGCAACTTCTCAGTCCTTCAAGGGTAGCCCTAAAACCCTGAGAGGAGATAGAGCCAGGCAAGCTCTGTGGACCCAGCCTGTGACTGTGATTCTAGTTCAGAGAGGAAATCCAGGTCCTGTCTTATATGATATGGGAAAGCATAACATCCTTGGCATATGCGGCCAAGAACAGACATCTCTTAATAAATATTAGAGCAGTGATGAATCTTTAAAAAAAACCGAACACTCACCTACTTTTTAAAACCTTGAATGTCTTTCACAGAGAGCAAAGCTTTTCATTCCACAGTTAGAATATCAGAATGCAACTATCTGTGGGAGAGATAGCACAGTCAATTCAAATGTATTTGCACCAGTGTGACAGGTACCATGTGCTTTCCCAAAAGTAGACTTTAATAAGGAGGAAGAAAGAGAGAGTTTGAGAGCTCTGATGACCGGAAGGGGGCCAAGGAAGGAAGTGGGAACCTTAGGCTAGAAGAGTGGGATCAGGGATGGATGGAGGCAGACACAAACTTCTTATAATCATTACTATTGCCCCAAAGTAGCATGGTCAGGTTGGAAAGGAAATGAGTTTCCCCTCACTCATTAACTGATCATCAATCAAAGGATTGATAACTACTTCTCAGAAGATTCCTGTTGACTGTGCAGGTTGAATGATCTTGGATAAGTTTTTCTGGGGCCCAGTTCCATTCTGTAGCATACGTAAATTATTCACTTCCTCTGTGAATCATAGGACTGTTTAGGAAAAACAAAAAACAAAAAAAGGAGAGAATTAAGTCTGCTTTACATCTGAAAATGCAGTCTTAGAAATTCCCCTTTAGATAGAAAATGCATGGCTATCCAGAGCCCATGAAACTGAGACAAAGTAGTATTCAGAGCCTGAACCAAATGGAAGCTGACAGCATCCTGAGCATATAAACATGATGAAAGCCACTGTAGCCCATGGTAGAGACTTACAAGAAATACTATCCAAAAAACCTCAATCAAACATAGAATGCAGCCCATCAAAGGTAAAACCTTTACCTATTATTAATTATGACAGTAATTTCTATCTCATAACATTTCACATAGCAACTGTTACCAAGAACATCTGCATTTTAAACGGAGGGGCCTCATCATATGCTAAAGGGAAGCAAGATGTCTATGTATGCATTTTTCAGGAGCTCGGCAGAGCTACAGTAAGATACCAAAGCCTCTAGCTGATCCCGTTGGCCAAATTTGAGATGGAAAGTGATCTGATGTGCACTGATTGTGGGGGAGGGCAGAAGAAAAGCAGTCTTTTATGTTCCAGATGACTTTTCACCCTGCTATTCAGACACAGAGTAAAAGATAATGCCCTCTCTAGACAATGTATAGAGCCAAAGTGCACATGTGCATTCACAGGTCAGTAACTAAGGTAACAACATGTAGATGTCATTCTGAAGAGTCACTGAGGCATCATGGATAGATAGCTGGCTTTGAAATGAGACTTAAGTTCAAATCTCTCCTCTGACCAAAACTGGTCCTGTGATCCCAGGCAAGTCATAAATTCTCAGTGCTTTAGGCAACTCTTCAAGACAGAAGTTTCAGGAAAAGGACCCCCCTCTGTTGGTAGAGAGGTTTTCCTCTTCTTTGACCTCCAGGCCCTGGCCCTGGAATAAAACGAAATACCACACTCAAAAAACACCGAGAGGCATGTAGTATCATCCCCATATTACAAATGAGGAAACAGACAGAGAAACCGTAAGTGACTGGCCCGAACTCATATAGGTAGAGTCTGATCCTGGATTCCAACCTAGGTCTTTTGTCTGAGGTTTGATCTTTTTCTATTACACCTTACTGTCTCTTATTTAAATAAATAAGTGAATAAATAAATTATATATATATATATACACATATACACATGTATATACATACATACACATATATGTATATGTACATACACATATGCATACATATACACATATTTTCCTAGAAAGAGATCAATTAAAAGAGAAAATTCTTCAAAATGTCCAGGTCCATTGATTTTCTCCTGTATTTGCAAATCCCAGCTTCTGTCTGTCCCTTTCCTATGGAAACTGGACTGCTGTTATGGATAGAGTACTGGTCTTGGAGCCATGAAGTTCAGGGTTCTAAACACATAACCCTGGGTAAGTCACTTAACTTCTGTCTGCCTCAGTTTCCTCATCTGTAAAATGAAGAAGTCAGATTTATTAGCCTCTGAGTTTCCTTGCAGTTCTAAATCTTTGTTTACTGTGTTATTCAACTTGATCAAGGCACTGTGCTGTATATAAGACAGCAATGCGAATGAATGAAGTATTTATCATGTACTCACTATGCTGCAAAGCAGTATATATATATATATATATATATGTATACATACAGAGAGAGAGAGAGAGAGAGAGAGAGAGAGAGAGAGAGAGAGAGAGAGACTTACACACATAGTATTATTGTATAAACATAATACAAAACAGAATCCTGGAGATCTCTTACAGCCCTGTGTCTCCTCCTTTTTGGTTCAGAGATTACTTTGTAGTATGGATATTTTCACATTGTAAAAACACCTTACAATAAGGAAATCTCCACAAAGATAGGGAACCATTATTCAAACTGGACCCACAATGAAACTTTGATCTTCCCCCAGTCCTGCATTTCTCATAATGCTAAATAAATCTTGACGGAATTATTCAATTCCCCCAAGAGAACACTCTTTCAGGGGGTGTCAGGCCTCTACTTCCCAGATTTCACTCTATCTGGCAGACTTTTCTCAATCCCTCTACAGCCTCCCCTTTCTCCAGTCACTCAGCAAGCGTCAGTTAAGTACTGTCTGTGTGCCAGGCACCGTGCTAGATGCTAGAGATAGAGAAAAGATCAAAGATTATCTCTGCCTTTAAAGAGTTTACATTCTATCAGAGGAAACAACCTGTGTAGATAGAAACACAAACAGAATATATACAAGATGATATAGAGTAGTGTGGGAAGGGAAAGCCCTAGCTTTAGGCATTAGGAAAGGTTAGATGTTAGAAAGCATTGCTTGAGTTAAGCCTTGAAGGA
Source organism: Bettongia penicillata ogilbyi (assembly GCA_023548195.1). Taxonomy (NCBI): domain Eukaryota; kingdom Metazoa; phylum Chordata; class Mammalia; order Diprotodontia; family Potoroidae; genus Bettongia; species Bettongia penicillata. Next base: position 4,659,130 of record JAJHZJ010000718.1, read on the forward strand.
TGGTCTAGTGTTACTTGGGTCCCAAATCTGAATTCCAGTGAATTACACGCTGGCCTCCAGACAAGCTAACTTTCCCAGACAAACCTTAATGAAGGTTATTAACCTGGAGTACCTACCTGAACTTGTTTTCTTGAAAAAAAATTCAGTAATCATTTCAATATAATTGGCTTTCTTTGCATTTTATTTTATGCATTTAAAAATAAGACACGGAGGAGTCCCTAGTCTCCCCCCCCCACCCCAGAAAAAAAAGTCACGAGATCCTGAATTAGAATAATATTTTTGTCTTTGAATAGTCATGTCTTTTTGATACGTGGTTCCCTGGCGGTAAGTGCAATTGATCTGGGCAGTGATTTCAGTTGGTTCACGGGAAAGAGTTTCTTCACTCAAGTAGTGGTCAAAGTTTAATGATGCCTTTAAATTTAAGATTTTGCACCTGTTACAATGCAAATGCCCCTGAGAGAGATATTTGTAGGTGAATGTGAATGAGGATTAGATCCTTTGGTTTTGACTGAGATTAGGGAGGAAAGCTCCTGAGAGTATTCATTACCTGCCACTGAGAGCCTGGAGATGCCCCCCTGAAAACACTCTCTTGGAGTATGCCAATCTGAGGGCAAATATTTTGGCCTTTGTGACTCAGTCTAGAACTCATCCCACTTTGACTTCTTTCTTCCTCCATCCCTGCCTTTCCTAGCCTTTCTTTTCAGTCCCTGTGATTTCTACTGCAGAGAGGAACTTTGAATCTCTTCTCTAACCGAGAGTGCCTGAGGCAGGGAAGGAAAGGGGGATTTGAAAGCTGTCTGAAAGGGGAAAGGAAGGCTGTAAATGCTGAGTTGGGTTCTTGAGAGCAAATCTAATTAGTGTAAACTTAAGTTTATACTGAATTCATTTTAATGGAGTCTTAGAAAAGATGTATTTTATAGTTTGAAGAAGAGGAAATACTACAGGAAGGGTATTCCAAGAGAAAAGGCAGGTTATTTTTAAATAAGTTATATTCTCATCATATGTTAGTCTTTTACAATAATATTTTGTCAAGGTTATTTATAGAAGGTTTGGTGGGGTAGGAGAGGAATTATTTGATATAGAATGCTCCCTCCCTTATAATGCAGTTTGTGGTTACTCTGGGTAACATACATAGGCTGTATCATTCCTTTTGTGTGGTTGAACATAGAGAACTTGGATTATTAGTGAGGCATTTCCGAATTCATTCCTCTATATTATTATAGCACATTGTTTGGATGCATTCAACTTTCTAGAAACTGTTTGGTTGCCTGTCATTTGATTTTGAATTTAATTTGTTTTCAAGGATGTGAGGTTTCTGATATACACATCCTTTGAATAGGCAAACACTCAGCAATGTGAAAATATTCTGGTTTCTGTTAGTAATTTTTTGTGTCGAAATGGTCTCCTTGACTTTCGTGTGTTAATTAGATATTGAGAAAGGTCTTTGAAATCTAAATTGTTAAAATATTTATTTCAATTGTATTTTCATTATGTTTCCTTTGGTTCTTGGAATAATTGATGATTTTGCCAATGTGATATTCTCCCTTCATCCGAAGCAGACTATAGGCTCTCCACACTTTCATGCTTATAACTCTTACCTATGTTTTATCATAAAATTTCCAGGGAAGACGTCCCCGACATGTCATTGGGGTTGTCAGGCTATTGTTCCTCTTCGGTATACAACTGACCTTTTCTGCTCATACATATTCTTGATGGTGCATTTTATTCTACTTGTCCCACAAAAGTCATCATAGGATGGCCTGTTGACATCTCAAATTCAGCATGTTCAAAACTGAACCATTATTTCTGTCTCACAACCCAAGGAAATTTCCCTATTCCCCCCTCTCCAATCCCCAGCTTTTCTATTTCTGCCAATGGCACCACAATGTCTTTCCAATGATCATTGGAAGGCTCAAAACCTTAATTGCCTTTGTTTCACCTTTCTTTTTTTCCCCTCATATCTAATCAATCACCACATTTGTCAATTTGATTTCCTCTATATTGTTCACTTCTCTCTCCTCTGTTTCATTCACCCTGCCATTCATCAATGTAGTTTGCATTTTACTCCAACCACTTTGTCCCTGATAAGTGGTTCCATTTCCCTTGATGGTGAAAAGAGTTTGTTATAAAAAATCTTTAGATTATTTTCATCAGCTTTCATCGATCTATTCATCGTCTTTCTGTTGAATCCATAAGAATCTTTGGGAAGACTTTTTTTTTTTTTACCAAGAATTCTTTCAGCTTCTTTTCCCTTTAGGTGCTTCTCATTTTTATGAAGTGCTGGTTGCATTGAATGAATGAATGACTCTACCTTCCATCTCTCTAAGTTACAAGCTAGTTGACATTCTAAAATATTGTTGTTTTTGGATGCCATGTTTCTGTGCTTGGCAAGAGGGTCAAGTGTTTGTTGACTTAAAGCAGTCATGTTTTTATTTTTCTTATGGCAAATGCTTTAGACTGGTTAAGCTTGCATTATATTACTATGATTGGTGTTGATCCTTGATCCATTTCACATTTTTTCATATCAATGACTGACTTAAATAGGTAGGATTGGAGTGGTTTTAGTTGAATGCCATATCTTTTTCTTTTATTGACTTTTTCTTCTAGATTTGGGGCAATTTTGATCTTTGCTCTAATATGTCAGTATTCTGACTATACAGAGAAAGCTGCTTCAAGATTGACTCCCACATAAGGAATGTCTCATTTCCTTTCCATTAGAAGATAATCAATTTCATCTCTGTGATATGATTCTATGCTTGCTATATCCTTTATCTTTTTTTTAGAAGTATTCAAATAACTGCACAGTGTACAAGTCTTTATGTTTTTCATTCTTTGCTCCTAAACTATCTTTTCTTCTCTCTTGAATTTGTTACCAGGTTATATAAAATATATGTTGATTTTATTTAGAGTGTCCTTATTGAGTGTTTTTCCTTTTCACCTCTGCCTGTAAGAATCCCTAGTTTCTTTCAAAAAGTTCATCTTAAGTAGGCCTTTTCTGATTCCCTACCTGTAACTGCCTTGTCACAGACAAATTAGCTTTTTTTGTATCTATCACATATTTGAATAGATGAAATATATATATATATACATATATATATATAATGTGCATATATACATATGTCTCTGTACACAAATATATACACACAAACATAAATTTTATTTTTTTATATCTGTGTATGAGTGTGTATAGTCTCTACAAATAGAATGTAAGCTCCTTCAGGGCAGGGACTATTTAACTTCTGTTTTTTTTTATACCAAGTGCCTGGGTACTTAATGCTTGTAGACTGACTGATTGCTTGATTCTTTATAACATTTCTCTATCTACACATTCTCTACAACAAAAATTGGCACAGCTACAATTATTTTTTGGGGGGGAATATTTTTGTAAATACTTATCAGAATAATATAGGACAAGATGACCAAATGTTCCATGGCATTATATTTCTTCCTGCCTTTAAACTCATTTAAAAAGTGACCCTGCCAGCTCATTTTTTTTTACTTTTCCAAGGAGAATGTGAGTCATACTTCAATTTAGTAGCAATTTCCTTCTGTCTTCCATTTCATTTATAGTAAGAATGTTAAAACTGGTAAGATTCATTTCCTTATATAGAATGTCCACTCATTGGCCATTGGATCAGAGTCTCACATCTAAAGTAGCAACAACTTAGTTGTTTATAGAAGATCTAAAGTTTATATGATTCTTAACCCTTCTGTTCCCCTTTCCACCACTCTGCCAAGGGCACTGGGGTACACAGCACCAAAAATCATTTCGTATTTGTCTTTGTTTTATGAATTACCATGGTTAAAGAGTTCATCACTAAGTGGACAGATTAATGGTGATGAGTTTGAATTCAGAAATAAGTCAGATTTTAGAAAGAAGACACATTCTTTAGCTAAGACCTTACATGGAGTTTTCCCAGCATGATAGAAGCTTCCAGGGTCTACACTTCCCTGGCAGAAACTTTGAGAATCCCGGGTCACTTCCATGCCACAGTCAGGCATTAAAGTGGAATATTTTGGAGACAGCAGGACCTTAAGACAGAGGCCCAGCACCAGTTTTCTGTCTTGAAGATGCAGCATCCTAGCCACTCAGCTTGGAAGCTCTAGGACCCTCTTTTGCCAATGTAGCAGGGGGTACAAAGTGGCTGTCTGCAGCATTCTGATGGCATCTTAGTCCTTGAAAACAAGAGCCTTTGAAGAAAATAACCCTGTTTGATTTCCACTAGAGGCACGATGGGATGATGGTTTCCTTTGCTGGTAAGACCCTCCCTAAGACATTCAGAGTCCTACCTGCACACCTGAAAACATTGTTCCCTATTTGATGTGCCCCACATGCTGCAGGTCAAGATATATGGTCAGTCAGGTGAAGCTGATGGAGAGCTTGGTGGTCAGCAACATTGCTGAACTGAAGTCAAACTAGGCGATGGTAACTCTTTTCACCAATGAGAAAGTTGGTATCATAGAAGATCCGATTATGAAAAACACATCTGGCAAGTACTTGTTCATGGTGTCCAATTCTGGGATCTAAGAGAAGGACATAGTCTTCATGTAGAATGAGGTATCAGAATTGAGCTTATTTTACAGATGAGGAAACTGAGGCAAACAGAGTTAAGTTCTTTGCCCAGGATCACACAACTAGTAAGAGTTTGAGGCCAGAGTTGAGCTCAGGAAGGTAAGTCTTTCTGACTCCAGGCTCAGTACTCTATCCATTGCACCACCTCACTGTCCCTGGAAATAATTCATTGTTATAATTCAGTAAATTCATTGTTATTATTGATATTTTTCAGCTATACCTGTATTTTCATTTGTTTGAGAATTCCCACTATGAATACATAGACAACTTTTCTATGATGCCATAGTCTTAGAGTTACTTGGGGGGCATTGAGAAGCTATGAACATTTAGGGTTTTTTCCTTTCCCCATTTTTTCTTTTTTCCTTTCTAAAAATCTCTCCTTATTTTTCCTTAACTGTCTTGAAGAATTGTCTATGGTTGTAGAGAATGTGTATATAGACAAATGTTATAAAGGATCAAGCAGTCAGTCTATGAGCATTTATTAAGTACTCAATTTGTGCTAGGCTCTGGTCAACTAAGTGATCCATCATGCTTCCCAAGGACAGGTAAAGAAGAACTCTGCCCACTTCATGACAGAGAGATTGTGGACCACATGCACATTTTTTGGACATTATTAATGGGGGGACATGTTTTTTTCTTGACTGTGATTATGTGATTAATACAAAATTTCTATATGTCTTTTTTAGTGAGTGGAGGAAGATGGGAGGAAGAAATAAATGTTTGATATTGAAAAAATGAAGTATTAAAATTTTGTTCTATATTACATATATAAATATTGGCATGGACTAGAAAGCTTCTGAGTTTCTTTTAGCTCTTCTTTTTCAGAAACTACAACACGTGCAAAGGGTTTTATGTAGCATTTTCTTCTCTCTGACAGATTTTTGGTCCAACGGGAAAGTATCACATTAATTGACACAATAGATTTTTGGATGTTCTAAAATAGGGTCCTAGGTTTCTAGCAAAGGAACCTCAGAGGTCATTTAGTCCCTAATTTTAAAAATGAGGCCCAGAGGGGCGGAGCCAAGATGGCGGAGTAGAAGGACGCACATTTACGAGCTCCGAGCCCACAACCCATGGAATTGAGGTAAAAGGAGATCCCCATAAATTCTGAATCTCTGCAGGGGGTGCATAAACATAGGGGAAGAGATTTCCGTTCCACTGAACCCTGGAGAGCCGTCCCCGAGGTCCATCGCACTCCGGAAAGTGGACCCCACCCCCACCCCTGGCCACGGCCCCAGAGAAGCTGACCCGAGCAGACTTCAGAGAGGGAAGCTCCGGGGGAAGCTCAGGTAGCCGGGAAAGTCCCTCCGCCCACAGAAGCTACAGGTCAGTAAGAAAGAAGGCTGCGATAGGGGAGGGCAGCGGAGCGTCTTCGTGACTCGGGCCCCCTCGGGAGGAAGCGGCGGCGGCAGAGACGGGGGCAGGAAGCGGCGGAGGCAGAGGCGTGGGCGGGCGGCTGAGGCGGCAGCGGCCCGGGACTCAGGAATCCCCTAGCAGCAGGTAGGATCTTCAATACTGAAGGTCTTTCCAACCTGAGGGAGCCGAGCAGGGGAGACGGCCCTGCCCCCACCCTGCTCTACTGCTGAACACCTCTGAATAAAACCCCCAAGGGAGCTGAACATAGGAGGCGGGGCCCCCCACCCCGCCCCCACCCGCTCCGTTCCTGAAAGTCTCTGCAGAAAGCCCCTGAGGGCCCAGGTTTAGGAGGCGGCCCTGCCCCCACCCCTGCGCCAGAACTAAAGCTTGCCGCGGGAAAGCACATTTGAATCTCAGAGGCCAAGCACTAGCTGGGCGGATCCAGGCGGGGGTGGAAAGGAATCTCAGAAGTCAAGTAACTGGCTGGGAAAATGCCTAGAAAGGGGAAGAAAAATAAGACTTTAGAGAGTTTTTTCCAACAAATGCAAATGATCCCGACCTTCGGATCTGATGGCGAGGACGAGAACATATTTTTCCCATCAGGGAAAGATGTGGAGGGCAGGGCCTCAGTACCCCAGACACCCCAGGGGGGTGTTGGGTGGGCTCAGGCCTTGGAAGAGCTTAAAAAGGATTTTGAAAAGCAAGTTAGACAGGTGGAGGAAAGACTGGGAAGAGAAATGACAAAGATGCAAGAAGAGTATGAAAAAAAGGTCAATATCTTGGTAAAGGAGACCCAAAAAAATGCTGAGGAAATTAACACCTTGAAAAATAGGCTCACTCAATTGGCAAAAGAGGTTCAAAAAGCCAATGAGGAGAAGAATGCATTCAAAAGCAGAATGAGCCAAATGGAAAAAGAGGCTCAAAAGCTCACTGAATTTAATAGTTCTCTCAAAATTAGAATGGAACAGATGGAGTCTAATGACTTTATGAGAAACCAAGAAATCACCAAACAAAACCAAAAGAACGATAAAATGGAAGAGAATGTGAAATATCTCATGGGAAAAACAACTGACCTGGAAAATAGATCAAGGAGAGACAACTTAAAAATTATGGGACTACCTGAAAGCCATGATCAAAAAAAGAGCCTAGACATCGTCTTGCATGAAATTATCAAGGAAAACTGCCCTGACATTCTAGGACCAGAGGGCAAAATAAGTATTGAAAGAATCCATCGATCACCACCTGAAAGAGATCCAAAAAGAGAAACTCCTAGGAACATTGTGGCCAAATTCCAGAACTCCCAGCTCAAGGAAAAAATCTTGCAAGCAGCTAGAAAGAAACAATTCCAGTACTGTGGAAATACAATCAGGATAACCCAAGATCTAGCAGCTTCTACATTAAGGGATCGAAGGGCGTGGAATAGGATATTCCAGAAGTCAAAGGAACTAGGACTGAAACCAAGAATCACCTACCCAGCTAAACTGAGTATAATACTTCAAGGGAAAATATGGTCTTTCAATGAAACAGAGGACTTTCAATCATTCTTAATGAAAAGACCAGAGCTGAAAAGAAAATTTGACTTTCAAACACAAGAATGAGAGGAAGCATGCAAAAGTAAACAGCAAGGAGAAGTATTAAGGGACTTACCAGAAATGAACTGTTTGCATTCATACAGGGAAGGACAATATTTCTAACTCTTAAAACTTTTCAGTATCTGGGTGGTTGGTGGGACCACACACACACGTACACGCATGCACACACATACACACATGCACACACATACAGAGATAGAGAGCACAGATTGAACTGAATAGGATGGGACCATACCTTAAAAGAAATTAAGGTAAATGGTGAGAGAGAAATGTAGTGAGAGGAAAGAGGGGGAAATGGAAGGGGGGTAACTATATGTCATTTAAGAGGCAAGTAGGAGATGTTTTTAGTGGAGGGAAAAAGAGGAGAGCTGAGGAAAAAAACAAACAAACAAACAAAAGTTTACCCTCATCACATTTGACTAAACGAAGGAGTGAAATGCACACTCATTTTGGTATGAAAACCTATCTTACAGTATAAGAAAGCGGGGGAGAAGGAGATATTGGGGGGGGATGATGGAAGGGAGGGCAAAGGGAGGAGGGAGTAATTGAAAGTCAACACTTGGGGAGGGACAGGATCAAAGGACAGAAGAGAAACAATGAGGGGCAGGTTAGGAGGGATGGCAATTCAGTTAGTCTTACACAACACGACTATCAGGAAGGTCATTTGCAAAGCTACACAGATATGGCCTATAATGAATTGCCTGCTGTCCCAAAGGGAATGGGTGGGGAGGGAGGGATGGGGAGAATTTGGAACTCAAAGTTTTAGGAACAATTGTTTAGTATTGTTGTTGCAACTAGGAAAGAAGACATACAGTTAATGAGGAATAGAAAGTCATCTGGCCCTACAGGAGAAAAGAGAAGATAGAGACAAGGGAAGGGAGGGATGACAGAAGAGAGGACAGATTGGAGATAGGGAAAATTAGATTGCTTGGGGTATTGGGGTGGGGGGAGGGGAGAAAAGGGGAGAAAATTTGGAACCCAAAAATTTGTGAAAATGAATGTAAAAAGCTAAATAAATAAATAAATAAATAAATAAATAAAAATGAGGCCCAGAGATTTGATATGACTTGCTCAAGGACACATAGCATCAGGGCGATAATCTGAACCAAAGTCTTCTGACTCTGTTTGCAGAAGTATTTCAACGATATCATGCTCCCTATCTATGAGTCCCAAATCAAAATCTGAGTCTCTCCTCATGAGAAGGAGAAGTAGAGAACATTGGCCATATGCAATTATATAAGGAATTGCTTGACGGACTGGAAAGATGGCAGGACTCAGAGAAAAATACTGTAAGAAGGGGTTTATGACAACACTTTGGAAGGCGGATGTCTGTAAAAACAATAGGCATTGAGGCAGAGGGCACAGGGAGTAGAGCACCAGTCTTGGAGTCAGGAGGACCTGAGTTCAAATCCAATCTCAGATACTTACTGAGTGTATGTGATCCTGGGCAAGTCATTGAACCCTGATTACCCCCAAAACAAGACACCAAAAATAAGAATTGGGGGAGAATAAGAATGGTAGCTCACATTTGTAGAAGCTTTGAGCTTTCTTTACAACAATGCTGTGAGGTTAGAGAAAGAGACCAAGTGTCAAAGCAGTATAGAAGGTGATGTGCAGGAAATGGAAGAGGGTATAGCCTGTGGGTAAGTGGCATCATGTCCTGGCCAGAAAGAGAAAATGCAGGAGGTAAGGGACTCTAAGAAGGTTTGACTTGCATAGTGGTTGAACTTTGAGCTTTTCTAAATATTCCCTCCCCCAAATAAGGATGTTATCATTATGTCTGTATAACCATTAGGTAAATAAATGTGGGGTCTCCATGAATCAAACAATTTGCTAGGGGTGAAGAGGGGCTTTGTAAAGGAAGATATTACCTAGATTTCAGATGACCCCCATACAATTAGAAGGACTGGAAAGGATTTCAGAGAGCGTTTTATCTGCTCTCTTTATTGTACCAATAGAAGAGGAAGGGAAGTTAAGTGGCTTGCCCAAGGCCGCAAAGCAAGTTGGAAGTTAAGGCCAGGTGGAGAACCTGCTGCCTCGAGGCCACATGTGGATCTCTAGTTCCTCAAGTGCTGCCCATTGATTGAATCCAAACTTCACTGAACCTTTAGGTTTGGTTTAGATTGTTTTGTGAAATTTAGATTAGGTCAAAGGGCCTCACTTGAGGACCTAGAGGATCACATGTGGCCTGAACTCCTTATAGCAGTCCAGCAAACTGCACCATCTTTTCTTTGTGTATCACTGTGTCAGGTGCTAAATAAATAATCCAAATAAAACAGACCTGCCTTTAGGGAGCTTACATGTGATGATTTGGTTGTAGTAAGGATCCACATGGTCACACTGAAAGTGTGGTTCAGCCAAACTCACTGAATGAATGAAAAAACAAATTAAACACTTTTTAAAAATAGTTTTATTTATTTATTTTTAGATTTCAGAAGAACTTTGCGCATAGCAATGACCACAGTGTGCGAGAGTTTTTCCTGGTACACCTGGAACTTCGTAATAAGGCAAGAACTTAAAAACAAAATTCCCAATGGTTTTCTAAGTCAAAATGCCTTCCACACTCAGAGAAAGAACTATGGAATTCATTCGCAGAATGTAGTAGATCATGTTTGTGTGTGTGTGTGTGTGTGTGTATGTATGTATTGTGTTTTGATTTGTTACACGATTTCTTCCACTTATTTTAGTTCATCTACATAGCATGACTATAGTGGAAACATATTCAATAGGCAAGTATATGTAGATCCTATATAGAATTGTATGCCATGTTGGGGAGGGAGGGGGGTGGTGAGGGGTAGGTGTGTGGGGGTAAAAGTTTAAGTTTTATGGTAGTGATTGTAGAACATTAAAAACATATATAAAATAATAAAAAAGAAAAAAAACCAAATTAAGCACTTTTAAAAAATAGTTTCATTTATTTATTTTTATATTTCAACATTCATTTCCACAAAATTTTGAGTTCCAATTTTTCTCCCCATATCTCCCCTCCCCCCACCCCATAACACCTTGCATTCTGATTACCCCTTCCCTCAATGAGCCCTCCCTTCTATCACATCCCACCCTTCCCTTATCCCCGTCTTCTCTCTTTTCTTGAAGGGCAGGATAGATTTCTATACCCTACTACCTGTATTTCTTATTTCCCAGTTATATGCAATAACAGTTCTCAATATTCATTTCTACTACTTTGAATTCCTACTTCTCTCCCTCCTTCCCTCCCCACCCATCCCCACTGAGAAGGCAAGCAATTCAATACAGGCTATATATGTGTTGTTTTGCAAAATACTTCCATAATAGTTATGATGTGTAAGGCTATCTATATTGCCCTTCATCCTACTCTGTCTCCCCCTTGCTTTTTATTCTCTCATTTGAACTTGTCCCTTCCCAAAAGTGTTTACTTCCAGTTACTCCCTTCTCTCATTTGCCCTCCCTTCTATCATCCCTCTCACCCTACTTTTCCCCTTCTCCCCTACTTTCCCTGTAGTGTAAGATAGATTTTCATACCAAATTTAGTGAGCATGTTATTCCCTCCTTAAGCCATATGTGAAGAGAGAAAGCTTCACTTTTCCCCTCTCACTTCCTCCCTTTTCTCCTCCATTGAAAAAGATTTTTCTTATCTCTTTTATGAGTGACAGTCTGCCCCATTCCTTTTCTCCCTTTCTCCTCCCAATATTTTTCTCTCTTACCTCTTAATTTAATTTTATTTTTTTTATGGATATCATCTCTTCTGATTCAACTCAACTTGTACTTTGTGTGTGTGTGTGTGTGTGTGTGTGTGTGTGTAATCCCTCCACCTGCCCAAATACTGAGAAAAGTCTCAAGAATTACAAATATCTTTCCATGCAGGAATGTAAACAGTTCAACTTTATTAAGTCCTTTATGATTTCTCTTTCCTGTTTACCTTTTCATGCTTCTCTCGAGTCTTGTGTTTGAAAGTCAGATTCTCTATTCAGTTCTGGTCTTTTCATCAAAAATGCTTGAAAGTCCTCTATATCATTGAATGACCATTTTTTCTCTTGAAGTATTATACTCTGTTTTGCTGAGTAGATGATTCTTGGTTTTAATCCCAGTACCTTTGACTTCTGGAATATCCTATTCCAAGCCCTTCAATCCTTTAATGTAGCAAATGCCTGATCCTGTGTTATCCTGATTGTATTTCCACAATACACGAATTGTTTCTTTCTAGCTTCTTACAACATTTTCTCCTTGACCTGGGAACTCTGAAATTTTGTCACAGTATTCCTAGGAGTTTCTCTTTTCAGGAGGTGATCTGTGGATTATTTCAATATTTATTTTGCCCTCTGGTTCTAGAATGTCAGGGCAGTTTTTCTTGATAATTTCATTAAAGATTATGTCTAGGCTCTTTTTTGATCATGGCTTTCAGGTAGTCCCATAATTTTTAAATTGTCTCTCCTGGCTCTATTTTCTAGGTCAGTTGTTTTTCTAATGAGATGCTTCACATTATCTTCTATTTTTTCAATCTTTTGGTTTTGTTTCGTAACTTCTTGGTTTATTTTATAGTCATTGGCTTCCCTGTACTCCGCTTTCTTTTTTAAAGGACTATTTTGTTTAGGGAGCTTTTGAACTTCCTTTTCCACTTGGCAAATTCTGCTTTTTAAAGCTTCCTTTTCCTCATTGGCTTTTTGGACTTCTTTTTCCAATTGAGTTAGCCTATTTTTAAAGGTGTTATTTTCCTCAGTATTTTTTTGGTTCTCCTTTAGCAAGCTGTTGACTTGCTTTCCAAGCTCTTCTATGGCCTAAGCCCATTTCATATTCATTTTGGAGGTGCTGGAGGCAGAAGCCTTGACTTCTTCTGACAGTATGCCTTGTTCTTTCTCATCCAAAAGGGTGAGAGGAGACACTTGTTCACAAAGAAAGTAAACCTTCTATGGTCTTATTTTTTTCCCCCTTTTTTGGAGCATTTTCCCAGCCAGTTACTTGACTTCTGAATCTTTTGTCAAGAGGAGGGTCCTAGTTCTTCTCCCCTCAGTACCATACTCAGGACTGAGATTCAGATCAACTGCTCAATTCCCCCAGAGGCTTTCAGCTGAGCCACTCTGACAATGGACCCAGGTGACCCAAGCTGCTTACTTGGCCACCATAGCCACCTGCTGCCTGCTGCTCCTGCTTCTGCCACCACCTGGGGCCAGTGCTTGGGGGACCCCCCCCTCCCCTCTCACCCACTGACCTTTGAAGCCTTCTTTGTTGCTTGTGGATTGAGGGATCTGGGACCCTCCCTGCTGGGAACTCTGGCCCAGAGGCCCACTCAGGTCCTGTTCCTCCATGATGCCAGGGCTGGGTTCAGCTCCACTCAGCATCCCATGGGATAGACCTTTCCTGTTGGCCTTCCAGGTTACCCCTGCTGGAAATCTCCTTTACTCTGTTGCTCTGTGGCCTCTGCTGCTCTAGAATTTGTTGAGAGTCATTTTTTGCAGGTATTTTGTGATCTCTGGTGGAAGTGCTAGAGTACATGCATCTTTCTGCTCCACCATCTTGGCTCCACCCTCCAAATTAAGCATTTTCTGTGTGTCAAGCCCTGTGCTAAGCACTGGGGATACAAACAGAAAAATCAAGATAATGCTCATTCTCAGGGAGCCCACATTCAGTTTGAGGGAGACAGCTCATGGAAGAAAATTCAGGAGCAGGACAGATGGTAAGATTGGGAAGTCCTCAGGTTACAGTTAGGAGTCTGGAGGGCACAGACACAGGGCAGGTGGCAAGGACTGGAGAGCTCTGTGCCTCAGTAAACATTGCAGAGGGGAAGGCCTAGTGATATTTCACCTCAGTGAAAGAGAGTTGGCAGATGATGTCTCATTCATGTGATGTGATCAATCACATATCTTGGATGGATTTCAGAAGGTTTAAACCTGGAAGGGGAGTAGGGGAAGAACACCCACATGGCAGCAGGTCATCCAGCTGCCCGGCTGGCCCAGATGACATACATCAAAGCTGAAAACTGAAGTTGATTCATTGTCATTTTCCCCATCTCCATTCACCAGTGAAACTTAACAGGAATCAAAAAGTCACTATAAGTAGCAACATAATTTTCCTAGCATCTTGAAATAATTCTAGGCTGTATGACTAAAAATAGACTTGTCCACTCTAAACAGACTCAATGGCACTTCCCTAAATCACAATTAACGAATAACTATCCCCAAACAGCTGATGCAGGAATTAAATGATCTAGAGCAAATTTCATACTAAAATGTTTAAAGATATGTCTGTGGGATGACTAATTTGCTATAAAGAGAGTTAAATGCTCAGCTGCTTAGAGATCTTTGTAGGCCCCAAATTTTGACTAAAAATATTAGGGGTAACCTTCTTGTATTGATTTACTATGAAGTGTCTTCATGATCACTTAGACCACATAGGTCCTTAAGTTTTCAGTTAGTCAATGAGCATTTATTAATCACTCACAGTGTGCCAAGCACTGTGCTAAGCTCTTGGGATACAGAAAAAGTCCAAAGACAGTCCTTAATGAAAAAAAAAACAGCATTTACCTAGAAATCTATATACCCTTCATTCAGTCTTCTCCTTAGGGTACAAGTCCGCTAGAATTCTAAATAATAATTTCAGTTAGTGCTACAATAAAGCAGACTTTCTCAGCTCAACCAAGGACCCTAAAGACTATTCTAGTTCAATTTGCTCACTTGATCTATGTGGTAGAAAAGGTCTTTCAGTAAGTCAGGCAGTTAACAAGCAAACAAACTAGGTTTGTGAAAGAACAAATGCAATGAAAGAACAGATTAAAAATACCCCAACAATTCCAAAACATAGGTTGGTGGCTATGGAAGGAGAATGGTGCATGCACTATTACATGCCAACCTTATAGGTTTTGACTTAATCTTCTCTTTTATTACAAGAAAGAGTTTATTGGGGTAGCATTTACTAGGAAATGGTGTAAAAAATAGAAAAGCATCAATATTAGCTTTTCTTTTCTTTACAAAACAAAAACTAAGCTAGATGTTTCCAACAGGGGACAGGATGGTATAGTAAGAAGGCTGGAATTCTAGGCTCTTGAACTTGGATCAGGAGTTGGAAAGACCCAAGGTTGTATTCAATGTATCTTCAGGGAAGTCCCAGTCACTGAAAGCAATCCTCTGGCTGGCATCAAAGTGAAGTGGGAGTGGGAAGGGGGTAGGGTGAAAATGAATTCATCTTGGTGAGCTTCAACTTCTTCGATGTAGTCAGAATTGTCTTTTGTGCTTTTACCAAGGCACTGCTGGACAGCCTACTTCCCTCTGAGATGGTACTTTGAAAGTCTCTTGGCAAAGGCTCATATCCCTGGAAGTTCAAGCACAAGTTGATTGAAGAACTCTCATAAGCATCGTGCTCTCCATCTCTGCCATCTGGTCCACATCCTTGTTATCGTCAAGTGGTGTCCAGATTACTTCTTCTCCTTTCTCAAGGAGTTGATACCAGGATTGGTCTTCCTCTCAACTTGGGGACTACAGTATCTACAATGATGCCTTCTTAAAAACCATGACACTCGAAGGCACCAGCCTCCTCCACTCCCATGCCCAATATCCCCATTGTACCTCAGCTACTCACAGGGCTGGTCCCAACTTCATTTCACCATCACCAAATTATGATGCCACCTGGTTGATTTTGAACCCTAAAACTCCCTTCCTTGATCACGATTCCCTGTCCATCTCTATTTTTGCTTCCCTCCTCCTAAATGGATTCTTTACCTTCCCTGTGATCTGCATTTTTTATATCTTTTCCACATTTTATATTTTATATCTTTCCACATTTTTGCCTCTAACTCCTAGTGCCTGGCACATAGTAAGCATTTTATAAGTGTTTATTAACTGACTGTCTGACTACTGTTCTGTCCTCACTCTGTTCGCTTCACAA
Organism: Bettongia penicillata ogilbyi; assembly: GCA_023548195.1. Lineage (NCBI taxonomy): Eukaryota > Metazoa > Chordata > Mammalia > Diprotodontia > Potoroidae > Bettongia > Bettongia penicillata. The sequence continues at coordinate 4,674,505 of JAJHZJ010000718.1, forward strand.
GCATCAAAGTGGTTTAGTGGACAAAGAGCTGGACTCATTCAAGAAGGCATGAATTTGAATCCTGCCTCAGATACTTACTAGCTATGTGACCCTGGGCAAATGATTGAATCTTTCTGGGCCTTAGTTTTCTTATGTGTAAAATGGGTATAATAATAGTATGTACACTACTGGGTTATTGTTTGAACCAAATAACATAAGTAAAGCACTTTGCAAATTTTATAACATTCTACAAATTTGAGCTAATATTATAATTCACATTTAGACCTCAAAGTCAAGCAGTTCAACCAGGCATGGTTATTCTCCATCCCTGAACTTCGTTCGTAGCCTGCCAACCAAGAGGAGACCAGAGTCATCTCCTGGCTATTCTTGTGTGTGTGTGTGTGTGTGTGTGTGTGTGTGTGTGCGCGCTATTCTTGTGTGTGTTTGGCAATCTCCTCTGTTCCTATGGGTTAACTTACTATCTCTGCACGGAAGTCTTCCAAATCAATAACTCCTACTCTAATCTCTTTCCCATATTGCTTGATAAACATAGGATCAGATTTAGGACTGCAAAGAATCTTAGGGACATCTATTCCAACTTTCTCACTTTAAAGATGAGGAAACTGAGGTCCAGGAGGGTAAAGAAACTTAGCCAAGATCATACAGACAATAAATCACTGTGCTGGGATTTTAATCCAGTCCTCTGATCCCAAATCCAGCATACTTTCCACTGTACCATCCACCCAGATGTCATCTACATATCTCACACTCAACATATACAAAATGGAGCTCATTATCTATTCATTATCTTGTGCCCTGCACTTGCCCCCTTCTCCAAACTTCCTGATATCTGATGAAGGCACCACCGCTCTGTCAGGATCTCAAGTTGACAACTTCAGTTATCTTCAGGTATTTCTTCTACTTGACCATTCCATATGGAAGTCATTGCCAAACACCATTGCTTCTAGCACCATGATTTCTCTTCCATCTGTCCCTTTCTCTCTATCCACATAATTACCACTCTATTCTAGACCCTCTCACTGGTTGGTAGGACATGATGCCTGTTAGTCTTCTGTTTTTGAAAAGAACCAGTGATTGTATCAGGTGATATCTTGACTTGTGCATGATTTGGTTTAAATGAGACAGAGTTTTAGCAAAATTCTCAGCCTCTCTCTCTCTTGCAGACATGGAAGTCCAGTGGCTTTTATCATTACTCCCCTAGGCAACTGAAATAGTTTCCTGATTGATCTTCTTGCTTCCTGTCCCTCCCTCTCCAATACATGCTCCCCACAGCCATCAAAACACTTTTCCTAAATCAAAGATTTGTTCGCATCACTCCTCTGCTCTACAACCTTCGATGACTCCCGACTGTTTTTAAGATAAAATATTGACATTTAAAGATTGTCATTTAAGACTCTTCACAGTCAAATTCCATCCCATCTTTCACAGTTCATTTCTTATTATTCCCTTGCAAACATTTTTTTTTTTTTTTGCCAAACTGGTTTGCTAGGTATTTGCCAAAGGTGACAATCTATCCCTTGCATCTGTGCATTTGCATAAACTCCCAGGGCCACACTTGCAATGTGCCTTCCTCAATCCTGCCTCTTAGAAGCTTTATCTTTCTTTCATTCATGCCACCTCCTACAGGAAGTCTTTCCTGATCCCCCTAGTTGTGGATGCCTTCTCTCTCTCTTTAATTTCTTTGTCTTTATTACTTCATGTCTATAAAATGTTTCATCTTATCAATAAAATATAAGCTCTTTAAGGGCAGGAGACTTTTTGTTTTTGAAATCCTAGCACTTAGCCTAGTGCCTAGCATGGAGTAGGCATTCAGCAAATGTTTTCTAAATTGATTTACATTTAGGATATTAGAAGGAAAAAAGGTGGGTGTGGGAAATACAATCAACCTAAGGAAGACCTAATCTATAGGGTGTGTGTGGGAGCTAAGAGCCAAATAAAGAACTCATTTCCATGTTTTTTGACAAATAACTAGTTCTTAGTCAAAATAGCTGGCATTCCATTAAAAATTTCAAGAAAAGTTGTCTCTACTCCACGTTCCCCCAATCCAACAAAACTTATATTTAAAGCCATTAATATCCTATCATTATTTGAGTAACCCTCTCTCTCATTCCTTTAGGCAAATTAGCATGTCTCCATCAAAGCACATTCTTAATTCATAAGCAGATAATACTTCAGGTTGGCAAGTTTCATAGCTATGTACAATGTTGGCAGCTATTTTTTTATCCAGCACACCAGCAATGGGTCCATGGCCAAATCCCCTGGTAAGTCCATCTCCATAATCCCTGTTTTCATCTCTTGTAGGGGCTCCAGAATTCTATTTTGTGTAGGTTGTATTTAGCAAACCAGTGTTTAAAGTCCATCAGTATGTGATTAGAATAAAGGTTGGAAAGTTTAATAATGATCATTTTCCTTTGGCATTTATCTTAAAGATATCTTTTGCTGACACTAACATGGAAATGTCTAGTGGAGGTGACCCTCAATCAGTTAACTAATCCTGAACCAACAGAGGGTGACAACTTGACAACTGTAGTTTGTATTGACTTCATTTGGGAGATTAATCCAATGACTTCTTGGTTAATGCATGAAATATGTGAATTATGGATAAAGTTAGTACTTTAGAACAGTGAGATATCATTGGGATGGTGCAGTTGAGTTTATCAAATGGTTTTATTTTTCTGCTGATAGACATCTGGTGATTGCTTTCCTTGGGCTTTCAGGGACATTTAGGTTTTCAGAGTACCAATTGATAAGCTGCTTTTTTGTTGAGTACAGATTAACTTGTCTTGGGCTTGAAAATCCTTGGGAATTCCTTCAGGTAACCTTGACTTAGATACACCCCCCCATATAAACACTGAGGTAGCGAGTTAATTTGAAGAAAACAGGAAGAAAAAAGCTAACAAACCAAAAAAAATGAGAAGACTACTATTGTATGAACCATGTATTTATCTCTTTCTTGTCCTCTTGGGCAGTGTTTGACCTCTACATAATTCAGCTCCCCATCCTGGTGATTTAAATGACTGTGCTAAGAGTTAACCTGTTTTGTCAAATACCTAATAACCACAAGAAGAGATCAAAATTGTGGAAAGTAGAAATGGGGCAATGATCTGCTCTCTAATTTGTCTTCACTTTGTCAGCCAAAGGAGTAGGTTTTCCCATGTGGCTCCCTCAGATTGTCTGTCATTTTTCAGCAGGGAAAGTTCCATCAACAGATAGCAGCTTCCCCCATCAGATGAGAATTTGCCACTTTAAAATTTCAGCAGGCAACTGGCATTTTATTATTTACGTATTTCATGTCATTATGCTGGATAATATAACAAATGATGCAATCAGCGCCACAGAAAATTTAAAGTGGTGTACACCTGTTCTCACCTGGGAAGACAGCAATAGCTCATACACGATTTCCCCAGCTGAAAACCAGCAGTGTATAAAACCATAGCTCAAAAGGTCTATTTTCCCAAACTGAAAAACAGGGCCAGTCCACAACAGTCCAAAGGACTCCTTCAATCTTATTGATGCACTTCAGATTTGGGTTCACGGAAATTCACCCTGTAATTTTTATTTAAAATCCTGTATTCTTTTAATAGAAAAATCATTTCTTTAAGCTGCCATTTTCATGTGCCACACTAAAACCATATGTGAGCCACAACCACTTTTCTGCTCCTATGGTTAACTAACGATCGTTATTCCCATAGGTACACCCATTTGTGCTGAAATAATCGATAGTGCTGTCGCTGCCTAGACAGAAAATTATACGAAAGGGAACTATGATTGCTTTTTCTGCATTAGTGAACCAGGAAAATGCATTTGCCAAAAGGAGATGATCGTGGGTCAAGCAAAAAATCCCTTCATTTTTTAACATCGTTGAGGACTTTGGAAATCATTCATGGAAAAGCAAGCTTTGAAATGATAGTTTGTCAGGTGCTAAACTTTGAGGGATAGAATTGGTCCTTATTTTTTAAGCCTTGGTCTCCACAAAGCATTCAGACCTATAAGGTGGGGTGATAGGGAGATGGAAGATGAGGAAAAGATCCCTTGAGAGGGCCATTGAATAAAGTCATGGGAATGATCTGCTTCTTTTTCTCATAGGTTCAATTAATTAATTGTACCTTTGATGACCATTGTTGTAAGGTGGTGAGAGAAAAATAGAGTTTAAAGAAGACATTGTCCCTGACCTAATGGAACTAATAGTATGCTAGGGAGTTATAACATAAACAAATATTTCAATGCTTTAAAGGCTTATGAAATGGTTTCATTAATGTGGACTCTTGTTCGTCCTTCATACATGAGGAGGACCAGTGACATCAAGAGATTGGGGTCAACGTACAGTGTGTTTGACTGTGGCTGATCAGTCTAATATGAACTTGGAAGGCTCTACCACAGGTTAGGCATGGATAATCTGAACATTTGGGATGGGGCAGTCTCTAGATTTGGGCATCCCATGTTTCCTTTGTGCTACTGTGATTCTGCTTCGCTCATAAAGCACATGCTGGGCACTATGGTTAGTGATAACCATAATAATTTAAACTTATGTCATAGCTATTTGATAATAATTAGTATACATTTCACTTTAAGGTTTGCAAGTACATCACAAATAATACCTAATTATCCTCATTTAACCAATGAGTAAACTGAGGCTAAGAAGGGATGTGACCTGGCTGAGCCACACAGCTAGTGAATGTCCAAGGCAGGATTTGAACTCAGATTTTCTTAACTCAAAGTCCCACAAGCTATCCAGCCAACTGCCTACACTTAAAAGTTTATAAAGCTTCCTACAGTCATTATATTATTTGATCTTCAAATCTACCCAGTGAGGAAGGTATTACTGATATTAATGCTTCAGGGGATCTCATAAATATATGCATTCCTTCCAGTGTTGCAGATTGCAACCCATTCAGATTGAAATTTATTGAACAAGGGGAGCAGAGATGATGTGGTCAGAACTGTGTTTTAAGAAAATCAGTTTGACAGTTGAGTGGAGGTTGGATTGGAAAGGAGGGACACTTGTGCAAGAAAACCATCCAATGAGCCACTGTAATAGTCCAAGCATGAGCTAATGCTTCATCTAGAAGCAGAGTCAAAGGAAAGAAGGGATGTATACAGAGATAATTCAAGGTAGAATCATCAGGACTGATATAGTAGGAGCTCAATAAATGCTTCCTGGATGGCATGATTTCTCAAGCTCTCCTCCAGTCTGGTGGCTAAAGTTTCCTGGGGAATGAAAGTAAGGGTGATGGAAAAATCTAGTCTCACCTCATCCTCCCATTTCATGTCTTTGAAGATACATGTAGCATCCTAAGTCTTCTGAAGAAGGTGAGGTCCTATTCTTGAATATTGATATTTGAATGCTCTGTCAGTCCTGATAATTCTACTCTTGAATTATTCTTTGCAAATGAATTGGATTAAAATGAGGAAGGACTTTCTCACCAGCCTCAGTTTCTCCTCCAGAACCATCTGGGTCCAGTGGTAAGAGATAAATCAAGATGACTGAAGATAGCCTCAGAGGAAGTGGGAGACCTTGGCCTTTTTAAGCTAAGGTCTTTCCCAGGCCTCAGGATGACTGAGGCAATGCCCATTCAGTGATTAAGGCTAGGTAGGAAATAAGGCAAAAATGACCTCTTTTATCTTGTTAAAAAAATCAACCTGGGAGGACAAGACTCTCAGGGTTTCTTGTCAACAGTGGGGAACCTCAAATTTTCCCTCTCAGAACTAGATAAATCTAACAAAAATGTACAAGAAAGAAGTTAAGGAGGTGAATAAAATTCTAGAGAGTTTAGATATAATAGATCTCTGGGGAAAATTGAATGGATATTTAAAAGAATAGATCTTTTTTTTCAGCCGCACATGGTACCTACAAAAAAAATTGACCGTGGATTAGGACATAAAAACCTTACAACCAAATACAGAAAAGCAGAAATAAATGCACCCTTTCATATCACATTCCAAAAAATATTGAATTCAATAATGGATAATGAAAAGAAAAATTAAAAATTAAATGGAATTTAAATAATCTAATCCTAATGAAACAAGTGGGTCAAAGAACAAATCATAGAAACAATTGATAATTTAATTAAAGAAAATGACAACAATGAGACAACATACCAAAATGCAGCCAAAGTGGTACTTAGGGGAAAATTTATATCTCTAATTACTTATATCAATGAAATATAGAAAAAAACAGATCAATGAATTGGGTATACAACTAAAAAAACTAGAAAAAAAAACAATTTGACAATCCCCAATTAAACACCAAATTGGAAATCCTAAAAATCAAAGGAGAGATTAATAAAATTGAAATTAAGGAGACCTTTGAACTAATAAAAAAAATATAGAAGCTGTTTCTGTGAAACAACAACAAAACAAACCATTGATTAATTTGATTTAAAAAAAGGAAAGAAGAAAACCAAATTATTAATATCAAAGATGAAAGAGGTGAATTCACCACCAATGAAGAGAAAATTAGGAAAATTGTTAAGAGCTATTTTGCCCAATTATATGCCAGTAAATTTGACAGTAAAAATGAAATGAATGAATATCTACAATGATATAAATTATTCAGATTAACAGAAGAAGAAATAAAATACTTAAATAATCCAGTTTTAGAAAAAGAAAATGAAAAAGCTATCAATGAACTCCCTAAGAAAAAAATTACCAGAACCAGATGGATTAACAAGCAAATTCTACCAAACAAAAAAGAAAAATTAACCCCAGTACTATATAAACTATTTGGAAAAAATACACAAAGAAGTTCCACCAAATTCTCTTTATGACACAAATATGATGCTGATTCTCAAATCAGAAAAGTCAAAACATAAAAAGAAAATTATAGATCAGTTTCCCTAATGAATATTGACACAAAAATTTTTAAATATAATACAAGCAAAGAGATTATAGCAATATATCACAAGCATCATACATGAAGACAGATGGGATTTATACCAGGAATGCAGGAGTGGTTCAATATTAGGAAAACCATCAGCATAATTGTCCATATTAATAACAAAACCAACATAAATCATATGATTATCTCAAGAGATGCAGTAAAACCTTTGGACAAAATACAGCACACATTCCTATTAAAAACATGAGCGAGCATAGGAATAAATGGAGCTTACCTCAAAATGATAAGTAATATTTATCTAAAACCATCAGGAAGCATAATCTGTAAAGGGGATAAACTATAATCCTTCTCAATACAATCGGGAGTTAATCAAGGTTTCCAATGATCATCTCTATTATTAAATACTGCACTATAAATGTTAGCTATAGCAATAAGAGAAAAAAAAGAAATTAAAGGAATTAGAATAGACAACGAGAAAACAAAACTATCACTCTTTGCAGATGATATGATCTTATACTTAGAAAATCCTAGGGAATAGACTAAAAACTACTTGAAATTATTAATAACTTTAGCAAAGTTGAAGGATACAAAATATATACACATATATAAGCAGTATACTAACAAATGTCGGCAGCAATAGATAGAGAAATTACATTTAAAATAACTGTAGGCAATATAAAATATTTGGGAGTCTCCTTGCCAAGACAAACCCAGGAATTAGATGAACGTACTATAAAACACTTTTCACACAAATAAAATCATATCTAAACAACTGGAAAAATATTAATTGCTCATGGGCAGGCCAAGTCAATATAATAAAAATGACAATTTTACCTAAGTTAATGTATTTATTCAGTGCTAAACCAATCAAGCTATCAAAATTATTTTATAGAGCTAGAAAATATAGTAACAAAATTCATCCAGAAAAATAAAAACTCAAAGCTATCAAGAAAACCAATGAAAAAATGTGAAAAAAGATTGTCTTGTCATAACAGATCTCAAACTGTATTATAAAGCAGTAATTATTAAACCAATTTTGTACTGGCTAAGAAATAGAATGGGGGATGAGTGGAATAGATTAGGTACATATTACATTATAGTAAATTACCATGGTAATCAAGTATATGGTAAACCCAAAGATCTAAGGTTTGAAATAAAAACTCAATATTTGACAAAAACTGCTGGGAAAACTGGAAAGCAGCATACCAAAATAAGGCCAAAATGGGCGCATCATTTACACATAAAAGGTGATATCATGAGAAAATTAAAAGAGCATGAAATAGTTTGTCTGTCATATTTATGGATAAAGTAAGAATTTAGGACCAAAGATGATACATAGGTTGTTATGAAATGTAAAATATATCATTTTATTACACTAAATTTAAAAAGTTTTTGTACAATCAAAACCAATGCAACCAAAATTATAAGGAAAGCAGAAAACTGGGGGGGGGGATTTTGTAACAAGTATCTCTGCTAATGGTCTCATTTTTCAAATATGTAGAGAACTGAGTCAAATTTATAAAAGTACCAGTCACTTCCCAGTTGATAAATAGTCAAAGGATATGACCAAGCAGTTTTCAGACAAAGAAATCAAAACTATCTATAGTTATACCAAAAAAAAAAAAACATGCTCCAAATCACTATTGATCAGGGAAATGCAAATTAAAACAACTCTGAGGTACAACCTCACACTTATCAGAGTGGCTAATATTACCAAAAAAATGGGAAATATTGGATGGTGGTGGTGACAAGAGAAAATTGGAACACTAATGCTCTGTTGATAGCATTGCAAACTGATTCAACTATTCTGGAGAGCAATTTGGAACTATGCCCAAAGGACTTTAAAAGAACTATGCATACCTTTTGATTCAGCAATACCACTGTTACATTTATATCACAAAGACATCCCCCAAAAAAGAAAAGGGCCTATTTGTACAAAAATATTTACTGCAGCTCTTTTTGTGGTTGTTAAGAACTGGGAATCAAAGGAATGCCCATCAATTAGGGAATGGCTAAATAAGTTATAGTGTGTGATTTTAACAGATTATTATTGTGCTATAAGAAATGACAAGTAGGATGATTTCAGAAAAATCTGGAAAGACTTACATGAACTGACATGTAGTGAAGTGAAAAGAACCAGAACATTGTACACAGTAACAGCAATATTATCCAGTGAAGAATTGTGAATGACTTAGCTATTCTCAGCAATACAATGATCTCAAATAATCCCAAAGCACTTATGATAAAGCATACAATGCACCTCCAGATATTGATTGAATACAGACCAAAGCATGCTATTTTTCACTTTCTTTTTTTTCCTTTTATTTGAGTGTTCTTACACAAAATGATTAGGGAAACATTTTAACATAATTACTCATGTATAACCTGTATCTGATTGCAGGGGAGATGAGAGGAGGGTTAGAATTTGGAACTCAAAACTTTAAATAAAAATGTTTTAAAAATTGGGAAAAAATCCAGGAGATTTCATTCCTACTCCCTCCTATCCCTAACTCTAAATAAACAAACAAACCTGTAGAATTCTTTTCTTCATTAATCAATTAATTTGTTTGCAGTTTTCTACAATCACTTCCATAAATCTTAGATTTTCTCCCCACCCCTCCTTCTTCCTTTCCCCTTTTCTTTCCTCTCCCTCCCAAGATGGCATGTAATCTTGTATGGGTTCTACACATACATTCTTACTAAATACATTTTCACCTTAGTCATGTTGCATGGAAGAATTAAAACGAATGGGAGAAACCATGAGAAAAACCAAACCAAAACAGAACAAAACACAAGAGAAAATAGTCTACCTCATTCTGCAATCCAACTCCATGGTTCTTTCTCTGGATGTTGATGGCATTTTGCCTCAAGGGTCCATTGGGAATTTTTTAGGTCCTTGCAGTGCTGTGAAGGACTAAGTCTACCAGAAAAATTCCTCACGCAGTGTGGTTGTTGCTGTGTACAAAGTTCTCCTGGTTCTGCTCCTTTCACTCAGCATCAGTTCATATGGTCCTCCAGGCTTCTCTGAAGTCTTCCTGTTCATCATTTCTTATAGCACAATTGTATTCCATTATATTCATATGCCACAACTTGTTCAGCCATTCCCCAATTGAGGGGCATCCCCTTGATTTCCAGTTCTTGGCCACCACAAAGAGAACTGTTATAAATGTTTTTGTATATGTGGGACCCTTTCCCATTATTATGTTCTCTTTGGGATAGAGTCCTAGAAGCTATATTGCTGGGTCAAAGGGTATGTACATTTTTGTAGCCCTTTGGGCAGAGTTCCAAATTGCTCTCCAGAATAGTTGAATCAGCTCACAGCTATACCAACAGTGAGTTAGTATTCCAACTCTCCCACATCTTCTCCAACATTTATCATTTTCCTATTTTGTCATGTTAGCCAATCTGATAGGTGTGATGTGGTATCTCAGAGTTGTTTTGATTTGCATCTCTCTAATCAATAGTGATTTAGAGTATTTTTCAGATGACTATAGAAAACTTTAATTTCTTTCTTTGAAAACTGCCTGTTCATATCCTTTGATCATTTATCAATTGGGGAATGACTTGTATTCTTATACATTTGACTCAGTTCTCTATATATTTTAGAAATGAGGTCTTTATCCTAGATGCTAGCTGCAAAAATTCTTTCCCAGTTTTATGCTTTCCTCCTAATCTTGGTTGCATTGGGTTTGTTTGTGCAAAACCTTTTCAATTTAATACAATCAAAATTATCCATTTTGCCCTTCATAGTATTCTCTATCTCTTGTTTGGTCAAAAATTTCTCCATTCTCCATAAATCTGACAAATATACTATTCCTTGCTCTGCAAATTGTTTATAGTATCAATCTTTATGCCTAAATCATGTGTCCATTTGGACTTTATTCTTGTGTGTGTCAGGCATTGGTCTGTGCCCAGTTTTTACCACACTGTTAATCCAGTTTTCCCAGCACTTATTTTTGTCAAACAATTAGTTCTTATCCCAGAAGCTTGGGTCCTTGGGTTTATCAGGCAGTAGATTGCTATATACATTGACTACTGTGTCTTGAGTACCTAACCTGTTCCACTTGTCTACCCCTCTGTTTCTTTGCCAGTACCAAGTAGTTTTGATGATTGCTGCTGTATAATACAATTTGAGATCTGTTGGGGCTACGTCACCTTCCCTAGCATTTCTTTTCATTAATTTCCTTGATATTCTGGACCTTTTGTTCTTACAGACAAATTTTTATATTATTTTTTCTAGCTCTAGAAAATAGTTTTCTGGTAGTTTGATTGGTATGGCACTGAATAAATAAATTAGTTTAGGTAGAATTGTCATTTTTATTATATTATCTCAGTCTACCTATGAGGAACTGATGTTTTTCCACTTACTTAGATTTGACTTTATTTGTGCAAAAAGTGTTTTGTAATTGTGTTCATATAGTCCCTGAGTTTGTTTTGGCAGGTAGACTCTGAGATGGGGTTATTTAAGTATTCAAATTCCTCTTCTGTTAATCTGGGCAATTTATATTTTTTTAAATATTCATCTATTTCACTTAGATTGTCAAATTTATGGGCATAGTAATTGGGTAAAGTAATTTCTAAGTATTGTTTTACTTTCCTCCTCAAATCGCTAGAATTCTTAAAAAATAAAAGAATAAAAGAAAAAAGTCTTGATCCTCCCCCACCTCTCCCCGAGAAGGCTCCAAGACCACCCACAGGTCAGGGTCGCAGGAAGGGGAGGAGGCAGAAACTCTCATAGAGGCTTCTGGTAGTGTAGGAGATAGAATACTGGGCTTAGTGTAAAGAAGATCTGAGTTCATATTATTTGATGAAGAATTGTGAATGACTTAGCTTTTCTCAGCAATATAATGATCTCAGATGGACTTATGATGAATCATACCATCCACCTCCAGAGAAAGAACTGTGTGATCCACAGATGTAAAGAAGAACAGTGAGGATTACACTCTGAGCATGGGAGAAGCAAATACATTCTAGATTTCTTCTCAGACTTCAACTGTCTGACAAATGTACAAAATGTTTACAAATCTTTATGAGATTGTGGTTTATCATCCACTTGTATCTGTAATTTCTTGTCATAAATTGTGATTCTTGTGATTCTAGTCGTCACTTAACTGTAAAACAGGGGAAATAACAACACCTACCTCTACTTCAAAGGTTCTTGTGAGAATCATAGGAGAAAATATTTGTAAATAAAACAAAACAAAAAGGTTGAACATAGTAGATGCTATTTAAATGCTTATTTCCTTCTTTTTTGGGTTCTCTACAGTGTGAGGTAGAAGCACACTCTAGGAAAGAGGGAAAAAACAAGAAGAGGGGGATGGGCCAGTAAGCATTGCGGGGGCAACGAAGCCTGGTTTAGGAAGTGAAGGTGGAAAGTGGGGCTCAAGACCTAGCCAAGGAAGGCCAGTAGTAAGAGTTGGTGAGTTAGCACAAACTGGGTGGAAGAGGGAGAGCAGACTCCAGGACAGATCATAGAAGGCAAGGCTTCAATGAAAGACTATTGGTGTGGGGTCTGCTTCTGCTCTGAGGCATTGGAAGTGAGATCCCTGTCCCCTGGGTCACATTTCTGGGCTTCTTTCTGAAGATCCTAGAGTTGGAGTAGAGGGAGCAGTAGTGAGTGTTGAGACCTGAAGTTTGCTCAGAGGACCTGGGATCATATTCCTCCACTTGCCCTATCCTAGAGATTTTTTCTGCAGAGGAAATTGGGACCTCTGCACTTTGTAGTTAAGACCATTTTAAACTTTCTTCTGTGGTGGCTCTAAACGAATAAATCTGTGACCTCTGGAGATGCAGAACCCAATCCATCCATGCCTGACCATCCTCTATACAAAGTTTATTTAGGAGTCAACCAGATTGAATCATATTGTGGTTTCTAGTGAGAGGCTAGAGGAAAGAACACTGTATGTTGGGTCAGAGAAGTGGGCACAGTGGCACACTGAACAATGGTTGAGATTCCAACTTCTATCACTCAGTGCCTATGTGAACTTGAGCAGGACACTTACCTTTGCCCTGGATCTCAGTTTTTTCATCTGAAAAATGGAGGGATTGGACTATACGGCCTCTAACTTTCCTTTCTGCTGGAGAGTAAAGTCATTCAATGAAGTACCTTATTCCTTTGATATTCAATTTACAAACAAACACTATGGGATTAGATCTGTAAGGCTGAACCTCTTGCTTTTAGGTCAAAGCACACTTTCATTCTTTTTCTAAGAAAAGCAAGACTATGTCAGTCTTTCATAATCTTTGTAAAGGACTTAGCACAGTGTCTGACACAGTAGATGATATGCAAGTACTTATTATTCCCTTCCCCTTTCCCTTTCAGAGCAAAGACTGACTTAAAACAATTTTTTGACTTTGTATTCCTGTCCAACCCTAGAGTGATTTGCCATTTCCTTCTCCAGCTCATTTTACAAGTGAGGAACTTAGGCAAATAAGGTGACATGACTTGCCCAGAGTTAGTAGATGTCTGAGGCTGGATTTGAATTTAGGTGTCCTGACTCCAGGTTAGGTCACTAACTGCCCTTGCTTTGTACATGGTAGGAACTTAATTATTATTAAGTGAACTGAATTAGAAGAAAAAAATGAAATATTCCCTGGCTGATCTTCCTTGCTATAGACAATCTTCTCTAGTTCCAGGAACATTTTTGTCTTTCTCCCATAAAGCCAGAACATGTGCATATATTTATGTGTATTATTGCCATTGTTTAATCATTCAGTCGGGTTTGACTCTTTATAACCCACAGATCTGATGTTGGGAAGGAATGGAGGCAAAAGGAGAAGGGAGAAGCAGAGGATGAAGTGGATAAATAGTGTCATGGAAACAATGAACATGAGCTTTGACAGACTTTGATAGTGGAGGATAGAAGGACTTGACATATTGTAGCCCATGGGTCATGAAAAGTCTCACAGGACTGAACGACTGACCTAGAAACCTTAATTCTGACTTTTGATTCATCCAGCCTGGCATTTTATATGATGTGCTCTGCATGCAAGTTAAATAAATAAAGTGACAATATACAGCCTTGTCATACTCCTTTCCCAATCTTAAATTAATCAATTGCTCCACGTTTGGGTCTAACTCTTGCTACTTGATCCTCGTACAGGTTCCTCAGGAGACAAGTAAGATGATCTGATATTCCCATGTCTTTGAGGACTTGTCACATTTTGTTGTGATCCACACAAAGTCTTTAGTTCAGTCAATGAAAGAGAAGTAGACATTTTTCTGGAACTCCTTTTCTTTCTCCATGATTTAGCAAATGCTGGCAATTTGGTCCCTAGTTCCTCTGCCTCTTTGAAAAATCAACTTGTTCTGGTAATTCTTGGTTCACATATTGCTGACTTGCAGAATCTTAAACATAACCTTACTGATGTGTGAAATGAATACAATTGTTTGGTAATTTGAATATTCATTGCTCTTCTTTAGGATTAGGACATTAACTGATCTTTTCCAGTCCTGTGGCCATGAATAAATTTCCCAAATTTTCTGGCAGATTGAGTATAACACTATATTACATATGTGTATATATACATGAACATATTTACAGGTGTATATATGATTTTATACATACATATATATGCACATATATGTGTATTTATATAGGTGTGTGCACACACATATATCTCATTATTACCTGTAGCAATTAATACCTTTATACATCATTTGAGACACACAGCTATAAATTGATTTTATCAAGTGGAGTACATTATCATTGTTAAGCTTAAATATAAGTAAGGTTTATAACAGCCCTATAGCAAAATGTAATGAAAAGAGCTGTGAGAGTGAGGTGAGTGAGGGACGAAGAGAGAGAAAGATACATGATGGAATTGTAGCTGACTGACTTGCTTGATGATAAAAAGAAAAATAGTTGTTTCCCAGCATTAGGTGATCAATTTTTCAGCCACAGAGAATACAGGAGCAAAGCACACAGGTTTATCATTCTCTCTAACATGCAGTGAGTTTGCAGATTTATAGGTTCTTGTGAATTAGGATGAATAACCTTGCTCCCTGTAGTATGTTAAATGCAAAACTTGAGTGTAGCCTGAGGGAGTCTCTAGACAACATTGGACCACTCATGGAAGCCCCAAAGTCTTGGTGAATACTGTTGTTTTTCAACAGCATGGAAATAAATTAAAAGATTTGTGTACTTTTCTCACCGATCTCCTCTACCCCTTCCTAACTGCACATATATCCTTAAGAAATAAATCTGAATAATAGGAGAAAATCCCTCCCTCTTATTTGTTTAGTAAGTGATCCTTGTATAAAGTTCTCACTTCACCATATTGTCTAAAATAAATTACTTTCACTTTTCTCAAAAGAATCAAGTGATGACATTGTGCATATATGTTGATATGTCTATCAGTTAAAACAAATGGCTCTTTACTTTGTGTCTCATGATCTTGACATATTGGTCTCATGACACATGACACTTGGGGTAGGAGGGGAAGAGTATCTTGAGTACAATTCAGGTGCTCTTCAGTGGTCAAAACAAAGAAGTGTGTGCCCACAACCACAGGTTCATGCCCACCTGCCCTGCCATGCACTACCTAACACCAGAGAAGTCTAGCATGAGTTTCACATTTCTTGTACCTTTCCTGGCTTTGAAGAGATGACTACCACTCATACATGTGTCAAGTCATTATTCTTATCTCTGTAGGGCAGGGGTCCTCTCATTTTATTTTGTGTCATTGACCCCTTCGATGCAATTGGATGAAGTCTATGAACCCCTTTTCAGAAAAAAAAAAGTTTTCAAATGCATCAAATAAAATACATAGGATTACAAAGGAAGCAAATTATATTAAAATATTTATCAAAATGTAAAAACAAAAGGGTAACAGATGTCAGGTTAAGAACCTCCTAGGGTTTGGTATGGATTAACCAATCTTATCAACGGTTTATTGGCCTCATCCTCCTTTGTACAGTTCCTGCTGTATTTCTGTTAAAGTTTTTATATAGAAATGTTTTCATTTCATTTTTTAAAGCAGAATAATGGAAGCCAGGTGGTACAGGAGATAGACCTCTGAACCTGGAGCCAAAAAGACTTGAATTCAAATCTAACCTCAGAAACTTACTAGTTGTGTGACCCTGGGCAAGTCATTTGGCCTCTGCCTCAGTTTCCTTATCCATAAAATGAGATAATAATAGTACTTGCTGCATAAGTTTGTCATGAGGACCAAATAAGATAACATGTATAGAACATTGCACACTTAAAGATATTATTATTTTTAATAATTACTAGAAATGAATCAAAGGAAGGTATCATCAATGAAATGAATCCCCACATTCCCCAGCCAGAATGAATCTCTTTCATTCTTTACATTGAACTCTCCTACTGGTGGCAAGGCCCACCAAGTCTCAGAAATTTACTTACCCTGCAGAATTCCAGTCTACAGCAGGGAGCAAAGTCCCTGTGGTAGATCAGATGAGTGATCTGATCTAGCTCTAATAACCCTCCCCAGATGCTAGATTTCTCTCTGACAAAAAACATACTTGGGGCTCTCTAGGCTTCTCTCCAAAGAGCAAGGAAGCTTGAATAATTAGGGTAGCACTAGATGGACTGTTGGTCTAAATTCCTCCTACTTCATACCAATTGTTTCTTTCTCTTTCCGTTCCCTTAGCCCTAGAATGGGATCCCACTGTGAAAGGTAACGATAGCCCACTCTCCATTTCCTTCAAATGATATCATGATGGGGTAAATCAAAGACAGGTCTGATCTCCATATTCTTCCTTCCCTTTCCCCTCACTACCAATCTACTTGAAAATTCCGAGTGCCAGCAACATCTCTTCTTCTTACACTAGCCTTGGTGGGAAGGTTCCTACCAGCTAGTTACATCAGATTCACTAGGAAAACGCCTTAAATCTCTTTCAGCTTCCAGGTGGTACTTGATGTTGGGAGGATGGGAAAATAAAGAGTATTGATGAGCCATAGAATTTAGACTTGGAAAGAATCCAAAGGATCATCTAATCTAGTGGCATTAAAGTCCAATAGAGACAGAGTCCCCTAACCATACATGAAGATCCCATGGACCATATGTTGGCTTAGTTTTAAAATATAACATTATGTGTTATTCTATTTTTATTTATTTTGTTAAATATTTCACAGCTATATTGTAATCTGTCTCAGGTCAAACTCCAGAGTGTTGTTGACCACATGAACTTCAGGCCATGAGTTTGACCCTTCTTATCTAGCTGAGAAAACTGAGTTCTACAGAGTCACTTGTCTAAGGTCATAAAGGGAGCAAGTGATGGAGCCAGGCTAAGTCTGAATTTTCATCTATAAGCAACAGGGAGTCATTGAAAGTTCTTAAAAAGAGAAGTAAAATGATCAGAATGTAAGGCAGCTAGATGACTCAGTGAATAGGGCCCTTCACTTAAGAGTCACGATGTTCAGAGTTCAAATCCTATCTCAGATATGAATTAGCTTAATTAATCCCTCTCAGCCTTACTTTCTGCATCTGTAAAACAATGGGGTTGAACCTCACATATATGGTCACTTCTAGGTCTAAATCTATAAGCTATAAAGTCCGTGTCTTTTGTGTTAGTCTTATTCTGGGTCTGCAAGAATTGGAATATTATCATACCCATCTCTCTCCCTCTCTATCCCTCTCTCTCTCCACCTATCTATCTACCTAGCTCTATCTATACACACACACATATGCGTACATTTATATGTATGTATGCATGCATACATATAAATGTACGTATATATGTATGATATATGTGTACGCATACACATATATCATCAGTGCTAGGTTTTGAACCCACTTTCTCTGACTCTGGAGTTAGCCCTCTTGACCATGCCACACAGAAGAGTTTTATACTGATTAGAAAGAAGATATGGAATCTTTTACAAATACGAGTGCTTCTTCCTACAGGAAGCCTCTTCTGATCCCTCCAAGGCAAGAAGAAACAGAGATTGGTAGCATTCTTCCAGTGTCAGGGCTTGCTGTCATGGATTCATTGGTCAGTCCAGCTGTTTCTGCCTAGGTGCTCCTTCTAGTTTCAGAGGCAGGAGCCTGGCATAATAAACTTGCTTCTTCCGTGGTATAGAGAACAAATGCTTCATTCTCTCCAGCTTCACCAGTCTTAAAAAATGAATAACCATCATGTAAACTTGAAGTCAGAACAAAATCTGATTTTTCAAATTGTCCTGTCATCTTCATCAAACATTATGTACTGCAATAACTAATTAGCAATGTAATAAAGAAAGAGTAGGGGAAGGACGAGAGTTAGAGATGGAATTAATGGAAGTGATCTTTGGAATAATTTGTATTTATGAAATTATAAAAGATATATGAAAGCTATATGGAAGGAGAAGAAATTTTTGTACAAAGAAAAAGATTGGAGTAGATGGCTTCTCTGGGCCCTTTCAATACTAAGGTTCCATTCTACTATAATGTTATATAATGGGCATGGATCTGGGATCAGTGTTGCTCTGTGTGTATAGAGCCAGGACTGAAGTCTCTGGGACAGTAATTCTAATGACCCTCAAGGACAATTGTAGAAAAATTACACTACTTACTCACTGACGTGTTCATAACATATTGTTCTTTTTTTATTGAAAAAAATCAGAACATAAATAATTTTAGATGAAGTAGTCAAATTGATGGTGATGAATGGATTTGATAATTCCTCATGGAATAATAATTCATGGGCCTGTAATGTCCTAAGGTTTACAAAGCACTTTCCTCACAACAACCTTAAAAGTTGGTAACAAGTATTATTGACCCCATTTTGCTGATGAAGATCAACTTTGAAACACTGCATATTTTCTGTGTTCAGAATTTCATGATTTATTTTCGTTTAGGAAATTTTACAATGATATTTGGTCAAAAATATTACTTTTCTGACTCAATCATGGCTCATGCTATCCTTAATGGTCTGTCATTGAGAGAATAATATGGGGAACCCAAGATTTAGTCTTTTAGGCTAGAGTTTAAACTGACACAGCTCTAAATCTGGGAGGAGGAGGGGAAGGAAAGGAGAACAGAATTTTCCTCAATGTCATAACAAAATGTCATACTGAATGAAACCTAAAGACATTTGTGTTTTGAACTGAATGAATAAGAGAAGAAAACCACCTCTTATGGAAATGATGTCATCAAATCAGTAAGTGTTTTTTTATCATCTGTTGTTTGCTAGGAATTGTGCAAAGGTTTGGGGATACCACGAAAGCAAAACAGTCTTGTCCTCAAGGAACTTAAAGTCTAATGAGAGAGACAGCATATGAACAACTTTGCCCAAACAAGCTGTATTCAGGATAAATTGAAAATGATCAACAAAAGGAAAAAGCTAAAATTAAAGAGGAATGGGAAAGGCTACATGTGGAAAGTGGGACTTTTGTGAATATAAAAAAGTCAGAGAGGACAGGAAATGGAGATGAGGAGGGAGAAAATTGTAGTCACTAAAGACAGCTAGTGGAAATACATGGAGTTAGGAGATGGAGAGCCTAGTTCAAGAAACAGCAAGGAAATCAGTGTCACTGGATCACAGAGTATGTGGGGATGACTAAGGCATAAGAAGACTGGAAAGGTGGGAAGAGATCAGGTTATGAAAGACTTTACAAACCAAACAGAGGATTTTATGTTTTGTCCTGGAGGTAATAGGGAGCCACCAGAGTTTACTGAATAGGGGAGTGAAGTGGACAGACCAGTGCTTTAGGAAAATTATTTTGACAACTGAGCTAAGGATAGACTGGAGTGAGGGAAGACTTGAGGCAGGGAGAATTAATCTTTCCAACTTGTGGCAAGCCATGCTTTTTGAAAGCACAGAAATTTTTCTTTCTGTATATATTGTCCATATTATTTTACCTAAACTTCTACACTTAACTTATTCTCATGTTCATTAATTTTCTGCTGCTGGAAAGTGTTTGGGGGTATAAATGATGATACTAGCTGACACCAAAAGGTTTACAAAACATTGCATTTGTGTCTCACAACAACTCTATGAAGTAAATAGTACTAAGTAAGGAGTATCTTTGTTTTCTAGATGGAGAAACTGAAGTTCCATTAAGACCGAGGTCATACAATGGGAGCCAACATTTGAACACAGGACCTTTGGCTCAATATCCAGTCTTTTTTTCACTGTGCCAAAGTTGTCTCCCAGTTCATTAGTTGAGGAATGTTATTATATGCTAAAAGTAATGGATTGAGATTAGAGAGATCTGATTGAGTCACAGGAGACAGAGGCTGGTTAAGTTGTCATATTAGCATCATATTAATAAGGACTCATTTGTGTTCCATATAGCTCATTAGATATTCTAATTATTAACAATTATAGTAAAAGTAATTATCACAAGCCAAATAAATGGCTGTTAGATCAGAGTACAATACCATTAAGTCATCAGAATAATAGGATATCTATAACTGATTCAATGGCAGCTCATATATAGAAACCAAAACAGCTGTATAGTCTCAGAGTGTATCAACTTAGTCCAAAACAATAGATCTGGCTCTTCCATTTACTGGCTGTATGACCTTGGGTGAGTCATTTGATTTCTCATAAACCTAATTTCCTCATTTGAAAAGGGAAAGAGTTGGAATAGTTCTCTTAAGAACTCTTTCTGAGTCTGATTCTGTAAACTAACTGAAACAAGTTGTACTTGATTTGTGAGACTGTGTCTAAAATACGCCAAAATATACTGTAAGTGGTTAACCTTATAAACTCTGTCATTTCAGTTAAAATATTAGTCATTTTAGTTAGGGGGTGAGAGCTGGAAGAGTTGGAAATCTTGAACCCGTTATTTTTGACCTTGTGTGGACAGAAAACAACAAAGACCCAAACTGATTAATTTTTATTTTTTATTCAAATGAGTTTTGGGTTGTTTGTTTTCTTTTTCCATCTACCAGTAGAGGTTGATGATACAACGGAAGTTGTAGGGAAGGTGTTAGCTTGGCCACTGTTGTTCAGATAAATAGGCATAACCAGACACAGTGCTAAGAAAAATGATAAAGTCTGGGAGCTTTGTCTTTGGGCAGATTTGGCTCTCCCACCTTAATCTACATTGTGACATTGTTCAGAAGTTAGAGTTATGTAAGTATTTAATTAAAACTAAACAGGGAACTAAGCTAAAAGCTTCAGCTAAATAGGGACCATGGTGGGTGGGGCCCTACATGCAAAAAAAAAAAAATTGAACTCCTGTTTATATAAGCCATTGATTGAAAAATGTAATACAAAATTCATGGGCCCATATTTGGTATTCCGATGTATCATTACATCACAATCTAAGTTGGAGCAGCTAAGTGGTGCAGTGGATAAAATGCCAGGTCTAGTGTCAGGAAAACCTGAGTTCACAACTGGCATCAGACACTTACTAACTGTGTGACCGTGGGTAAGTTACTTAACCTTGTTTGCCACAGTTTCCTCCTGTGTAAAATGAGGTGGAGAAGGAAATGGCAAACCACTTCAGTATCTGACCAAAAGACCCCAACAAAATCCAAATGGGGTCACAAAGGGTCAGACAAGACTGAAAGTGCAGAATGGCAAATAATGCAAATAAGAAATAAAAATTCAGACTTACTGTATTTTCACAAACAGTTTCCTCTAACATGTTTAGCATTCTCACACACACCTTTGAGTAAACTCACTAAGCGAGTTCCAGGATAGTTTTCAAGACTTGAATATAAAAGCATATTTTGTAAATATCAGTCCTTTTGATTATCTATAATAAGAGGCTGAGCAAATTTGGCCTGTTTCAGAATCCATCTAAACCACATTCACATAGACTTGAATTCATATTTGGTACCTTGCTCAGCTCAATAACATGCTTTGCCATGGTGAATGGTCCCAGAAGGGTAGTCAGTAAAATGCATAAGGAAACTTGATATTATAAGGCCTATATTATGTCACTATGCAGTGGATGATTAGTTGATTTGATGGATTTCCTTATGAGTTTTCGCCAAAATTTTTTCTGTAAGCATCATTGCATTACTTTTTTTTAACTTAAAAAAAGGATAGAATTTTTATCTGTACTGATCACGATGTTCATGTTTTTGGTAACCTCTCAAGAGAATGGAGAGCAAATCACAAACTGATGTCTTAAATAATGCTCTAATGTGGAATTAGAGAGAGTGGTGAACATGACGACAATCTCCAAATTTTGTCAAGTAATTCTGAGCACATCCCACCTTCCACTGTTCAAGTATAAGATGGAAATCATTGATCTCTGATCTTCTTTGGGCATTAAATGTATACCTTTAAAATACTGGACAAATTAACAAGACAAAGATAAAGTGTTTAAGGATGGTAGGATAGGATCATGAAAAGGGGGATAATTTCCTGAAATATGAGATCTATAGGAACACTATTAACCTTTTGGTGCTCATGCAGATGGCTATTTTAACCTAGTCTTCATGCCATTATTGTACAAATATTTGGCATGAGAAAGAAATATGGTGCCTTTCCTGAAAGTTTTCCCGTATACAAAAATTGCTGAACCAGTACCAGTCAATTCTAGCCATGTCTTAAAGAGCTCAAACCTGTGTAGATTACCACAATAACCTACGTGACCACTCCTATTATAATTCACTAGAACCTCAAGATCACTGTTGGTTAAAGAATGAATCCCCTATCCAATCTTCCCAGCCATCTCCAACCATATTCATTGGATATTCCAGGTATGCCTCCTCCTCCCACCACATCCCAAAGAATAATTAGTTGTTGTACACACAGAGTTCAAGTCCAACTTCCCTCTGAAACTGGAACCCCACTACTGTATTCATTAAACTGTATCCTGTTCCAACTCCATGACATTTGCAAATTATCTTGTCTCCCTTATCATTCAGCGAATGTTACTCAAATATTGGATCCAAAATGTCCATCTCTACTGTTGTTGACACACACTATAATGTCATTGGTATATGTTAAAAGGGTCTTGGACATGCTCAGTACAAATTGGGGAGGGGAGAAGATTTCTACTTCATTGACCTAACATTCCTACCACCCTTGTTAATTAGGGACTCAGTTGCACTTCTAGTTGTTTTGCCATGGTGTCTGTTGATTCTCCACTCCTATGTCTTCTTAAGACAGTCTGCTTCCACCAACTATGAGTATTCAGCCTGAGGATGTAAAGTTTCATTGGTAATTTTGTTTAAATTAAGTTTTAGTTGCTTTAACTTGTGCAATGAATAATGCCCTTTTGACTGAATATTTAATAAATGTTCCCCTTAACAAATAAAATTCCCTGGGTGCCCACAGGAAGGTAACGTATTGTGCACACCTATAGTTCTGGGTAGCTGAGAACATTATAATCAGGAAGCTGCAAGTGGAACAATAATTCCTTACCTAGAGTCCTTGCTCCCTTGAGTCACATGGTTTCTGCAGCCCTCAACCACTATTTCTTTGATCACAAAAATATGAAGTAATTTCTCCAACTGTTATTCAGTCTTCCATCCGCCCTCTTAGATGTTAGGAAGCTGATGTAAATGCCCTGTGTACACTCAGTGCCACCATCTAGGGAATGGACTAAGTATCTGAGCCCCCTTCCAACTCTAAAACTACAGGTAATATAAGAGTGGACTAAGTCCGAGGAACTGTAGTTAAAGATTAGATTTTTAAAAATTGGAGTTCCGGAGAGCAGCATAGTTCTGTCCATCTTCCATTTATGTGTACTTTTATTTTATCTGCTAGAATGGGAACTTCTTATGGGCAGCTATAGCTTAGAACATAGTAAGTACTTAACAAATCCTTGATGGTGGATTGATTTATTATCCTAAGTCATTTCTGAATTAGGACTTTATCTCCTCTCTTGTAAACATAATCCTAGAAAGCCCATTCTTGTGGCATGCCTATCACTCAGGTTTCCAGTTGCTGTGTCAGCAGCAGAAGAAGGCAGGAATAGTGTTGGAGGTTTATACGTGATAGATTTCTGAATTCTTCATAATCACCCTTCATCCAGGCACAGTGGTGTTTCATAATCTTCATACACTTACAGTTTGTTTAGCCATTTCGCAATCAATCAATCAATGTACCTTCCTCGAAGGGTTGTTGTGAGAATCAAAGCACTTGATAAATCACTTGAGAATCACTTGATAAATGCTTATTCCCCTTTACTTTCCCCAAATGGGTACTTTTGGGGCAGGGGGTAATGTGCCATTCTAAATATTATGATATGTATAGGACCTTTCTGTCATTGATCTCTTTGGGGTACAGCCATATTGAGGAAGAAAGGAGAAATACTAAACACATCTTTGGTAAGCCACAATTCATTAAAACAGTAATTAATACAAGGTATTATATATTAATAGTATTTAATTCAGAAGCAAAAACTATAGAGCTAAATGAAAAATTAATATTGAAATACCAAGTGAGTCAAAGAACAAATTAAAAAAATGTGAAAAAGCATTTGATTTTAGATAAAGTCTCATCAAAATGACTTCATCAATATAACCAAGAAATCCAAATATTCAGTATCTAGGAAAATAATATCCAAATAGGTGACAAAACTGGATTTATTATCAGTCATACAAGGATGATCCAATGTTAGGAAAAGAGTTAATATAATACAAACAATAACTAACTTTATATAGTACTCTAAGGCTTGCAAAGTGCTTTACATATTATTTCATTTGATATTCACAACATTCCCATGAGATAGGTGTTGTTACTACCGTTTTGCAGATGAGGAAACTGAGCCTGGGAAAGCTTAAGGGATTTGCCCATGGTCACATAACAAGTAAGTGACTGAATTTGCCTGAAGTCAGGACTCCCAGATTTCGACTCCAATACTCTATCCACTGTGCTATTTTATTGCCTATTTAATTAATCATATTGAGAACAAATGCATCCAAAACTGTATGATTATGTCAATGGATGATGTAATAGCCTTTGTAAAATACGATAGTCATTTATGCTTAAAAAAAATAAGCTATGAAACATTGACAAGGGTAGGCCCTTTGCTAATATGATAAAAAGCATATGTCTATAACTGAAAAAGGAGCATTATGTATATTGAGAAAACACTAAAAACTTTTCCAATAAATACAAGGGTAAAGTAAGGATTGACCATTTTCCCATTGTTATTTGATGTATTTCTAGAAAAGACAATGAGAACAATATGCTAAGAGGAAGAAATAATTTAGCAAGACTCTACGTAATTAGTCTTGCAAACTTTAGCCAGGACTTTGTTATTTCCATATCTTAAACTTTAATACAGAAACCTATATCCTGTTCTTGTATCACATCTGCTCAGCCACTCATTCACTTCCCAAATTTGCTTTTCTCTCCTGAAGGCCTTATCTTTGATGCACAGTAGCAATAAAAACAATTTCTGGATCCAGATATCTTCAGCTTATTTTTCAAGACTTTTTAATCTTTAGTAATCCTATTTGGATTCCTTCTGGCATCATCATTTGTACACACATGAATTACAGAAATAGTCATCATCTAGTCCTGTCACCAGGACAAATCTTAGCATTTGCCTGGATACCTGGATTGTCTTGGATACTTTTCCTAGGAAAGCATTAAATTTCCCTATTTTAGTTGTCAAGTCTACACATTACTATTTCAGAACCTTGTAGCAAGAAACCATCAACTAACATTGTACCATGAGTTTCTTTCCCCAAAAAATCCATTTATGAAGTCTACTATATGCAGGATTTTAATTCTATGAGTCACCTGTGGATTCCCTTCATCATTCTTTGGGGAACAAGTGCTACCTTCAGAATATTCTCCCACTCCTCACTTTCTCTCCCCTCACTCCTAGTTCAAGCCTCATAATTGCTCTCTCCACTCATTTCTCCCCTTTCCAATCCTTTCTCCACACAACTGACAAAGTGATAGCCCTAATGCACAAGTCTGCAATTTCTTTTTCCTGCATTTGTTCCATACTTGTTGAAAGTGGGATCTTAGTCCTTTGTCAATCTTGCTAGGAGATTACTCAAAAAATTGCTTTGACAAATTGCTTAGGATTGGAATGGAGGTGGGGGAGGTATTTTCATCTTACAAGTTGTTATTTTCTTCTCATTAGCACCATTTCACCTTGTTAGCACCTTGACAGAATGCCCAGCTTCCTTTCCCTTGTCTTACTCAGCTCTTATCAACTTATTTTACTCACCTAGTCTTTTCACTTTTTTTTTTCTCGCCAGTTCCTTTTTCCCTCCGGAGTCTTCCTTTCCCTCCTCAGATCCTTTTCCTTTGGTCTCTCTTTTCTTTTATTTTCTTTCTTTTCCTTCTCTTTGGGTCCTTTGGCTGTAAGTCTTTCTCCTTCATCTCTAGCCTTCCTTTAGATGAAAC
Source organism: Bettongia penicillata ogilbyi (assembly GCA_023548195.1). Classification (NCBI taxonomy): domain Eukaryota; kingdom Metazoa; phylum Chordata; class Mammalia; order Diprotodontia; family Potoroidae; genus Bettongia; species Bettongia penicillata. The sequence goes on from JAJHZJ010000718.1 coordinate 4,700,571, forward strand.
CCTTCTCTTTCTCTTCTCCTTCCTTCTACCTCTTCTCAAAACTTGCAAATTTCTCCTCTCTAAATTCAGTTTGGGGAAAGCTAGATGACTCAATGGATCAGCACCCATCCTGGAGCCAGAAAAAAGTGATTTCAAATCTGACCTCAGACACTTACTAGCTTGGGACTCTGGGCAAGTCACTTCACCCTATTTGCCTTAGTTTCTCATTTGTAATATGAGCTGGAAAAGGAAATGGCAAACCATGCTAGTACCTTTGCCAATAAAACCCAAAATAAGTTCACAGAGAATCAGACACGACTGAACAAAATTCAATGTCTGTGTTGTTTGTCATTCTAAATACCTCCAAATCTCCTTTCCTTTCAGTTCCTTACTCATCCCACAAAAGCTAGAAACATGTTTTCATGAATTTGAAGTCATTCTTGACATCAAACAAAATTAATGGCTTGAGAACCTTTTTGGACACATTTTGGGAACAGGAAACTTATGATAATGGATGTTTCAGATGTTCAGCTATTGATTATTATTTCAAGGCTGGAAGGAAATTTTAAGACCATTTAGTCTAACACCTTTGTTTTATGGATGAGGGAAATGAGTCCCAAGAGGTGAAGAGTCTTTGGAAAAAAAGCATTGCACTAGAAGTTGAGAGAGAGAGAGAGAGAGAGAGAGAGAGAGAGAGAGAGAGAGAGAGAGAGAGAGAGAGAGAGAGACTCAAATTTAAATTCCAAGTCTTACATTTAACTAATTATGTGTGATCATGAACTAAAACACTCTAATCCTCGGTTTCCACATCTATGAAATGCGAATAATAATTCCCATTTTGATGTTACTATTAATTCATTTTTTCAGTCCTGTATGACTCTTTGTGACCCCATTTGGGGTTTTCTTTTCAAAGATACTGGTTTGCCATTTTCTTCTCCAACTCATTTTACAGATGAAGAAACTGAGGCAAACAGGGCTCAGTGACTTGTCTAAGGTCACACAGTTGCTGAGGCCAGATTCAGATTCAGGAAGCTGAGACTACTTGACTCCAGGCGTGGTGCTCTATCCACTGTGCCACCTAGTCTCCTAAAAACGCCCATAAGCTCATATGGCTATGAGAAATCAAGTGAGCTAATGCATTAAACATTTTTTTACTAACCTTCAAGTATTATTTACATATTATTTGTCATCATTGCTAGTAACAAGATAATGAAGATTATAGATTTAGAGCTAAAAGGAACCTTATCCCCTTGTATATAGAAGGGGCCACTCAAGCAGGTTCGCTTTATAGATGCAGAAAGTGAAACACAGAGAGTTTGAGTTACTTTCCCGTGACACAGTGAGGAGGAATCTGAAACAGGGCTTGGACTCAGTCTTTCTGACTCCTTGTCCAGCACACTATCTTCTACGTCCCATGGCCTCTCTGGATTAGAGTCCTTCCATTCCAAACCCACTGCTCTCCCCACTAGACCAAGCTGCTAATCATGTGGTTAAAAAGAAATCATAATTTTCTTTCTTGTGCTTCCTTGGTGACTCTGGTCCAGTAAGTCAAGCATTTACTTTGTATCCTACCTCAATTATGCTGATTTGAGCACTGTGATATTTCTAGACTCATTCCAAGTGCCACAATCAAATTGACTGGATAGTGACCTTCATTCACTTTAGAGATTGGCTAATGGGATAACTCTTGATTAATATACCCAAATAGATGTAGTTTTAGGTTGCTTTTCCATGATAAAAAATATCTATAATATGAAAAGTATACTTAATCTTTTATTTGAGTTTATTACTTTCTGCTGGACATGCACACGCATATATACATAGTAAGTTCCCTTATTAGGTGCTTAGTAAATAGTAGCTAAATTTTCTTGAAGAAATTTGATTAAATTTTCAATGAATTAGTAGATTTATTTTGAGATTTGCTAGGATATCTCCAGTATATGCTGCTAAATATGGAAACATCTTTAATGTCAGCACGTATTGAGAAGCTATAGAGGAATGAGACAAGATGATGGAGTAGAAATCAAGATTGGGAAGGCGATGATAATTAGGCTCCACCACTTACTCCTTGTATGACTTTAGGCAGGTCACATGCCCTCTATGGTTTCCTAATCTATAAAATGAAAAGATTGGACCAGATAGCTCCTAAGGTCCTTTTCAACACTAAAATTCAGACTCTGTCATTTCTAATATTCCCTCTCATTCAAAAGTCCTCCTGTCCAATTAGGAGAAGCACTGTGATACAGACGAAAGCACTGGACTTGGAGTTAGAAGGCCTGGATTCAAGTCCTATGTCCTCTGCACAAGCTATGTGCCCTTGGGCAAATCAGTTCACTTCTTCCTCAGTTTCCTCATCTGTAAAATAAGAAGTGATAGACTAGATGACTACTAAGGACTATCAATATTATTTAGAGAACGATGATCTGTAGTCCTAAATAAGGGGCAGCTAGGTGGTGCAGTGGATAGAACGCTGGATCTGGAGTCAAGAAGACTCATATTCCTGGATTCAAATCTGGTCTCAGATACTTACTGGCTGTGTGACCCTGGTCAAGTCACTTTACCCTGTTTGCTTCAGTTTTCTTAACTGTAAAATTGAGCTGGAGAAAGAAATGGTAAACTACTTCAGGATCTTTGCCAAGAAAACCTCAAATGAGGTCATGAAGAGTCGAACACAGTTGAAACAAATGAACAGCAAAATTCTCAAATAACATGCCTGCAAAAGTAGAAAAGCAAGCACTTAAGAATTCTTCATTTTAAAGAATTGGCTGATAGGAAATTCTTTGATGGTCAGAATATTCTGGAAGAGAACATCCCACCTCCAGCGTACTTTCATCCTGGTCCTGAGCCCAGATCTGAGATTCAAAAAAGCACTGGGATGCTTTCATCCTCCTGTTAAACCAGGGTCAAGCAGCATTGTTGTGGCTGGCAAGAACTACTTCTCTCTCCCCAACATTTCTCTTCTCCTGCAGTCTTTGGACAGCTTGAGAGCCATGCCTTCTGCCAGTGTTGCCGGAAAGGTAACTTCTTCATTTCTCAAACCGGGTTTGAGCTCATTCCAGAATCACACATACAGATCTGATGGATGGCTCCAGTCTCTTGATTGCATATGTTTTTATCAGATTCGTCTTCAAACAGTTAGTGGTTGCCTGCCAAACTTGCTTTGAGTTTCCAGGATATCTAGGGCAGGACACTGGACTTCTTCATTAGCCAGGCCTACCTGCTGCTCTGGGCAATGCTGGAGCCCAAGGGAAGTGATGTTCCCGTTCTATTCCATCAAGGGATTCCCCCATGGTTTCTTTGTATGCTTTGGCCTGTTCTGGTGCAAACACCACACCAGCAGCAGTTCTGACATTTGATAAGCAGCTTTTCTGTTCACTGAGTGTCAATGCAAGAGGCCTAGTGACATTTTCAAATAATTTCAGGCACAGTGGTATAGTCAGATGAGCACTGAATTTGATTTCTGTCTCTACTGCGTGACTATGTATGGGTAAGTCCCAACTTTTCACAATTCACAGAATGGTGCCGTCGTTAAGATGTACATGGAGACAGTGCTAGGCCTAGGTTCAAATTCTACCTCAGTTGCTTACTAGCTCTGTGGCCTTGGGCAAATGGCTTTCCCTTTCTGTGTGTCAGTTTCTCCTTTTTACATTTTTAAAAATTCTAAACGTTTTGTTGTTCCATGTTGTCCAACTTTTGTACACCCCATGGATCATAGGGCTTTGTTTTGTTTTGTTTTGCAAAGATGCTGAAGTACTTTGCTGTTTCCTTCTCCAGTTTTAGGGGAAGGTTAAGTGACTTGCCCAGTAGCAGCAGGTGGAGGAAGAGGAGTGGCGCATAAATCATGCTTTTCAGGAAGATGAGAATTTTGTGAAGCAGAAGTGAGGGAAGGAGTGACTTCCAGTAGAGGGCACAGGTGGGGTGAGGGCACAGGTAGGGAAGCAGGCGGTGAGAAATGAGATGCCATGTACAGGGAACAGCTAACAGGCTAGTTTGATGGGAATTAGAGAGTAAAAGGAAGAGGATGATAGAAGTCAGCTTGTGGCAGGCTTTAAATGATAAACTTGGGTCTTTTACTTCATCCCGACTAAGGAGCCGTTGAAGATTTTGGACATGATTAGATTCTTTTTCTTAGATATCAATTTGGCTTTACTGTGGAAAACGTATCTTAGGGACAAGAGACCAGGCTCAGGGATATCAATTATTTGTTATTCAAATATTCCCTGAGACAGTTAATGAGGGCCTGACCTAGGGTTGAATCAAAGGGAGAAGAAGATGGCTGTGAGAGATTTTACAAAGCTAGAACTGGCGAGTCTTAGCAACTGTTTGGACATGAGGGTGGAGGAAGAGGGAAAAAGTCAAGAATGACTCCAACGCTATGGACTTGGGTAATGGAAGAATCAATAGAAATGCAGAGGTTTGGAAAAGGGATGAGTTTGAAGGGAAATGCACTAAGTTTTATGTTCGACATCATACTTTGACATGCCTCAGCAGGCAGTTGGCAATATCACACCAGAGGTAGGGAGAGAGATTAGGACTGGATACAAAGAATTGAAAGATAATTTTTAATTTAAACATAATTGAAAGACAAAAATGAAAGCTACTGAAAATGAGGAAATTGCCCATGGGGAGAGTATAGAAAGAGGAGAACTTAGGGCATAGCTTTGAGGGATGGCCATAGTGGGTGGGGGGAAGTTGATGCTGTATTTAAAAAAGTCTTAGTGATGCTTTTAATAATATCACTTTCTCTTGACAATGACTCCTCCCCTCCCAAGAGTCCTTTCTTATAACAAAAAAATGCAGTTAAAAAAACCAAATCAACCCTTCCACCATATCTAGCAACATATGCCTCACTCATTCTGCATTTATCGTGTACCAGTATACTTGTAGGGCGCAGTGAATAAAGTATGGGGCTTGGACTCAGGAAGAACTCAGTTTGAATCCTGCTTTAGACACTGTGTGAGCCTAATCAAGTCACTTAACCAGTCTCAACCTGAGTTTGCTCATCTGTAAAATGAGAATAACAGTCTACCACAGAGGGTTATTGTGAGGATAAAATGCGATAACATATGCAAAGTGCTATCAAGCCTAAAAGGAATATACATATATATATATATATATAAAATCATATTGCCAGTGTTTATTGTTAATAATCATTCCTCCAAAATTTTTTTCACTATTATTCACCTAAAGTCACAATTAGTCACTGCTTTGATTAGAGTTCCAAAGTCTTTCATTTTAAAAACTATATTATTTTGATTATCATATAAATTGTTCTTCTGGTTTTGCTTGCTTAATTTTGTCATTTCATACAAGTCTTCACAGATTTTTCTGAATTCTTTATAGTTATTATTTCTTGTGCTACAAGTAACCTGATTATTTTCTGTCAAATTGACATACCACAAGTGCCCCAAATTCGTCGCCATCCACTTTCCTCTCATTCTTTGCTATTACAAACACTAATTTTGTTACTTATCTCAGAGCAAGTGGTGGGATAGAAGGTATGTATATAGGGGCAGGGAGGATAGTAAAATGGCAGGGATGGACATCTTGATAGGATAGGAAGCAAGAATCCTCTTCTTACTAATTAGTTGATATCCTACTCAAGAGATAGGAGGCAGACCATGTAGACAAGTACGTGAGAGAGCTGCGTCAGTTTAAGGGATGTCTTTTTTATACCTGATAATTACTGTAGACAATTCCCAAAATTGGCAGTACTGCCCCCTTGGGCTACTGGAGTGATGGGAGGATGGATGGTAGTAGCCTTGGGTATGACTGGGGGGCCTTGAATTCCCATTTAATTTCTTGTGCTGACCCATGATATATGATGGAGAAAATCATGACATGGAAGTGATAACTACATATCAAATTGCTTGCTTTTTTAAGGCAGGTAATTGGGGGGAGCGTGGAGAAATAAGAGAAAGGAAAGGAATTAGGACCTCAAAAAAATTTTAAAATATTTAAAAAAATCTAAAAATTTAATTGGCAAATATTTAACAAAAATAAATACATTTTTAAAAAGATGATGTAGCTGGTATAGAAAAATGGATAAGGTAATTAGTTATGTGTATAAAATAAAGCTAGGGTTTTTAACTAAGGGTTACTTAAATTTTGCTTCTATTGTGGAAAAATGAAAACATTGAACATTGTAACTGGGAGGTCAAGAAGCCCTCTATTTACTAACATTAGCAAAAAATTGGCTGAAAGCTGATTGCTTCTCAAAATATTTTTTCCACAGTAGATGAGTAATTCTGACTTGCAAAAAGAAATTTGGACCTTGAAGGAATCAGAATATGGTGGCTTAGGAAGAGTTCACCGAACAAGACTACAAATGCTCTTCCTGTATTCTCATTAAGACTCACCAAAGAGCAATCCTCCAAATGTTTGATTTGTGAGAGTGTAGTCCTGTGAATTCTAGTTCCCGGTCATTTCGGAAACTAGAAGCTATTGCCTCCCTGCAGGTTAGTGTCTGCCGACCTTGCCCCTTTTCAAGGAGTAACCAGAGAGAGTCTTTGTGTTGGAAGCAAGACTGGACAGTCCACAATGGGTTTCCTTAATTTGCCATTTGTCCCCTAACCAGCAATTTAGAAAACTGTCCAAGTTCACTACGCTGGTGAAGCCAGGGTTCCAGATGTGCAGCTGTATTGGGGAGAGATTAAAATCAGCCCCTAGATGGGTAAATCAAATTGAATAAAAGCCTGACCCAGCATATGCTGATTTTGTGTATTGAAATACAGAGAGAGGAATTCAAACAGTCACATTAGGCTGTATTTTCCTTTGGCCTTCATAGTGACAAAGCTCTCTGCATACCTTGTCTCAATGGAGTCTCATAAGGAACTTGCCACACAAATTTCATTATACCTATTTTTCACATGAGGAAGTGGAGGTGAAGAGAGATTAGGGGACCTGTCCTCGTTGTAATATTAAGTGACACACTAAGCATTAAAACCCGATCCAAGTCTAATAAGGCAGCTGGTGGCACAGTAGATAGAGGTCTGAACCTGGAGTCAGGAAGACCTGAGTTCCAGTCTGGCCTCAGATGCTTTACTAATTGTGTGACCCTGGGCAAGTCATTTAACCCTGTTTACCTCAATCTTCTCATCTGTAAAATGAGCTGGAGAAGAAAATGGCAAACCACTCTAGTATCTCTGCCAAGAAAACCCCAAAGCAGGTCATGTGACTGAACAGCCATAACAATTGTTGTCTGAGATTCAGCCTGTTTAAGTTCAGAAAGCATTATTCCAAGTGAGCCACTTAGTAAAGGATATTTCAGCCACAGTAATTCTCATAGACCATTTAGTGAATTGAAGAAAGGGTACAATCTATATTGCTAGAGGAAGCATCTGTACTGATGAAGTCTCAGTGCCTCAAAGTATTTGAGTGTTTTTCTCCCTAACACATTCATGGCCCATTGCAGCTATTTTGTTCAATGTGCATAGTAGGAACTTTATAGTTTTTGAATTCTAGTGTGGAAGCCAGGATCTACTTTACCTATTTCTTAAAAATCTTTTTGGAAGACAGTTGTGAAGTCCTGAAAGAACTGCAAAGCATCACAGTGGTTCACTAGCATAGACATTCATTGCTGGTAGAATAGTAAACTTCAAGATGGGTTTACCTGCAATGATAAGAATAATTCTGCCTATTGTCAGAACTTTACTTCTAGGACATATTCTGAGAAATAACCAAAGATTATAGATAGTTGCCAAAAGTTGATTTAATGTTCATTTAAACTCCACCCCCAATCTACCTTGTAAGTACAGTCATGTACTTTGGTTATCTACACTTGTCAAATTAAATTGAGGATGGCCAAGTTTTCGTTTCGTCTCGTGCCACATATAGTCCGAAAAACAAGGCAATTGACATTAGCTCCATACTTCCTATAAATTGAGATAACTTCCTACTGTTGAAATTTACTGAAATGAAAGACATCTGTAGCTGTCACTTTATACTCCAGTGACCAAAAAATTAAGTGCCGAATTTGGCATAGCTCTGGAAGGAACCTCAAAAAATCATTCAGTCACCCAAGGTATCACTACCATGTGATAAAAAATAACTGGAAAAAAAGGTTAAACAACCTCCTTCAGCTATCTTTTCTGATGGCTGACCACTCTGTTATGAAACTCTTATTGAAGTCCCTCATGCTGAAACTTAAGCCAGTTTTCTTTTGTTTCATTCATGTAGGAGATAGATAATAAGTGGGACCAGCCTCTGGATCCCTGTCCATTTTTAGAGGTTAAAGTGAGTATTTTTCAATGTCTTTTGATTTTTGTACCATGGTCATTCACCCTATACCACCATTAAGGACTCTGTTATGAGAAAGTGAAGCCACCAAAGGAGCAACCTTGACTGCAAAGGATCACTCATCTGTAGTCCTTTCCTTACCTGCTCAGACCAGGGAGGCAGATTTCATCATCTATATTAAAGACTAAAACTGGACATTACAAGTAATCTGAGTTAAGTTGCTCTTGGTGTTGTTTCCATTTACATTATTGTGGTTGTGTATTTTTTTCTCTTGGTTTTATCTCAGTCTGTCAATTCATATCATGTTTCTCTGAATTCCTCACTTTTTCCTTGTGGTTTAGCAATATCCCAGTAGATTCATAGATCACAATTTGGACAGCCATTTTCCAACTGAAGAGCAAATACATTGTTTCCAGATTTTTTGACCTCATGAAAAATGCCGTTATGATTCACGTTACCCTCTGTAGGATATATAGGCATAGATCCACAAACACAATAGAAATGGGATAGAGTACCAATCTGGTGCTCCAGAAATACCCCCTCTGGTGAGGGCCAATTGAATTAACAATGAGAATTCTTGTTTTTTGCCTCAATTTTATTGGAATGGCCTCTAATGTATCTCCATTGTGGAGAAAACTAGCTCTTGGCATTAGATACCATTTAATATATTAAGGAAGGGTTCATTAATTTGTATGCTTTTTATTATTCTTAACATAAATGAATCCTATATTTTTGTCAAAATCTTTTTCAGCATTGATGCAGATGATGTAACTTAATTTTTTATTATTAATAAAGTCTATTATGCTTGCAATTTTTCTAATATTGAACCAATAGTCTATTTCTGGTATAATTCCAAACTAGTCATAGTGAATAGTCTTTTGAATAACTTACATCTGCCTCTTTGCTAATATTTTATTCAATATTTGTGCATAGATATTCCTTGGAACTATTAGGCTCTAATTTTCTTGCTCTGCTTTATCTTCCTTTTATTTGAAGTATTTAAATTGACTTCAAAATAGTTTTTAATGAAGAAAAATCTATTTTCTCTCCCTCCTTCACCTTACCTTTGCCATCATTAAAAAAAAAGGAAAATATCTCATGGTTTTTCCCTTTTTGTTCTGATTCTTCTTTGATAATATGACTAATGTGGAAATATGTTTAATATGTATTTAATATAATACATGTATAGCCTATATGGAATTGCGTACCATCTTAGGGAGGGGGAAGGGGAGGAAAATTTTGAACTCAAAACCTTATAAAAGCTAATGTTGAAAACTAAAAATAAATAATTTCTTTTTAAAAAAGGAAAATGAAATCTTTCTACCAAATATGCATTGTCAAGCAAAACAAATATCCATATTGGCTACATCCAAAAATATCAGTCTCATTCTTCAGCCTGAGTCCATAATTTTTCCGTAAGGAACAAAGTACCATGTTTCATCAGTTGTTCTCTGGAATTATGATAGGCCATTGCACTGATCAGAATTCTTAAGTCTTTCCACGTTGTTTTTCTTTCTAGGGTTGTTCTTATATAAGTTCTTATCCTAGTTCTGTTCCCTTCACTCTTCATTTGTTTTTATGATTCCTCCCAGATTATACTGATGCCATCCCTTTCATCATATCTTATGGCAAAATTATATTCCATTAGGTCATATTGCATAATTTGTTCAGACATTCCCCAACTGATAGACATCCCCTTAGTTTATCCCCATTACAGATAATGTTTGCTCATAAGTTCTTTGTATAGCATAGAAATGAGATTTTTTTATCAGAGACAATTGTTGCAAAGATTTTTGTTTCCTGTTGTCATATTTCTTCTAACTTTTTGAATGAATGCTTTGGGAGTCTGATTAGAATGCCACTGAATATTAAAATAATTAAAACATTACTGTCATTTTATTATATTGGTTTAACCTATCCATGATCAATTGCTATTTCTCCAGTTATTTAGGTCTATCTGAGAGTATTTTGTAGTTGTATCCATGTGGTTTCTATGTGTGTTTTGGTATGTAGATGCTCCAAATATTTTATTCATCCTGTACTTATTTTAAGTGTAATTTATCTAGGTTTCGTTAATAATATATAGAAATATCAATTATTTACATGGATTTATTGTTTTACCCTTTAACTTTGCTGAGATTAATGTTTTGAACAATTTTTAGGTTATTCTGGTTCATGGCATGTAGAATATCATCCAAAAAAATTATAGTTTTGTTTCTTCATTTCACTTATTCTCTCATCTTAGTTAACATTTCGAGTACTCTATTATATGGTGGGATAGGGTGCTGATGGTTGTCCTTACCTCAGCCTTGATTTTATACTTTCTTTACTTATCATGATGACTTTTGGTTTTACTTTATACCATGTTAAGGAAATATCTGTTTGTTCCTACTTTTTCTACTTTAAAAAAATTTTAAAAAATGGAAATAAGGGGGGGAGGAGCCAAGATGGCACACAAATTCTGGAGCAGTGCAAGCTGCGCAGCAACACAGTGGAGGAGATTTCCGTTCCAGAGAGCCCTGAAAAACCTCCACCAAAGGTCCATTGTGCACCAGACAGCGGAGCCCAGCCCAGCCCCAGAGGTCTGAGCAGGCTTCAGGGATGGAATCCCCGGGGGCCACGAAGGTCCCTCTGCCCACAGGTGCTACAGGTCAGTCAGAGAGACTTCTGGGCTGGCCAAGAGGGGAGCAGGATGTCTCTGTGACTTGGGCCCCCTGACAAGGCAGCAGCAGAGGCAGCGGCAGCGTCCTGGGACTCCCGGAGCAGATGGGATCTCCGCTCCATTACTGAAGTTCTCTGCATAAAGCCCCTGAGGGAACTAAGCCTGGGAGGTGGTCCTGCCCCCACCTGAGCACCAGAACTTAAGCTCACATTGAATAGCAGCCCTGCCCATCACTGAAAGCCCTGAGGCTGGGGAGCAGCATTTGAATCTCAGACCCCAAGCACTAGCTGGGCAGATCTAGGTGGGGTTGGAGAGGAATCTCAGAAGTCAAGTAACTGGCTAGGAAAATGCCCAGAAAAGGGAAGAAAAATAAGACCACAGAAGGTTACTTTCTTGGTGAGATATTTCCGCCTTTCATTTCTGATGAGGAGGAACAATGCTTACCATCAGGGAAAGACATAGAAGTCAAGGCTCCTGTATCTCAAATATCTGAAATAGATATCCAATGGGCTCAGGACATGGAAGAGCTCAAAAAGGATTTTGAAAATCAAGTTAGACAGGTGGAGGAAAAACTGGGAAGAGAAATGAGAGAGATGCAAGAAAAACACGAAAAATGGGTCAATACCCTGCTAAAGGAGACCCAAAAAAATGCTGAAGAAAATAATACCGTGAAAAATAGGCTAACTCAGTTGGCAAAAGAGGTTCAAAAAGCCAATGAGGAGAAGAATGCTTTCAAAAACAGAATTAGCCAAATGGAAAAAGAGGTTCAAAAGCTCACTGAAGATAATACTTCTCTCAAAACTAGAATGGAACACATGGAGGCTAATGACTTTCTGAGAAACCAAGAAATCACAAAAGAAAACCAAAAGAATGAAAAAATGGAAGAGAATGTGAAATATCTCATCGGAAAAACAATTGACCTGGAAAATAGATTCAGGAGAGACAATTTAAAAATTATGGAACTACCTGAAAGTCATGATCAAAAAAAGAGCCTAGACATCATCTTTCATGAAATTATCAAGGAAAACTGCCCTGAGATTCTAGAACCAGAGGGCAAAATAAGTATTGAAGGAATCCATCGAACACTGCCTGAAAGAGATCCAAAAATAGAAACTCCTAGGAACATTGTGGCCAAATTCCAGAATTCCCAAGTCAAGGAGAAAATTTTGCAAGCAGCTAGAAAGAAACAATTCCAGTACTGTGGAAATATAATCAGGATAACTCAAGATCTAGCAGCTTCTACATTAAGGGATCGAAGGTGTGGAATAAGATATTTCAGAAGTCAAAGAAACTAGGACTAAAACCAAGAATCACCCACCCAGCAAAACTGAGTATAATACTTCAAGGGAAAGTATGGTCTTTCAATGAAACAGAGGACTTTCAAGCATTCTTGATGAAAAGACCAGAGCTGAAAAGAAAATTTGACTTTCAAACACAAGAATGAGAAGCATGAAAAAGTAAACAGCAAAGAGAAGTCAGAAGGGACTTACTAAAAGTGAACTGTTTACATTCCTACATGGAAAGACAATATTTGTAACTCTTAAAACTTTTCAGTATCTGGGTAGTTGGTAGGACCACACACACACACACACACACACACACACATACACACATGCACACACATACAGAGACAGAGCACAGAGCGAATTGAATAGGATGGGACCATATCTTAAAAGAAATTAAGGTAAATGGTGAGAGAGAAATGTAGTGAGAGGAAAGAGGGGGAAATGGAATGGGGTAAATCATATCTCATTCAAGAGGCAAGCAGGAGACTTTTTAGTGGAGGGAAAAAGAGGAGAGCTGAGAAAAATACATGAAGTTTACCCTCATCACATTCAACTAAAGGAAGGAATAAAATACACACTCATTTTGGTAGGAAAACCTATCTTACAATACAGAAAAGTGGGGGGGAAGGAGATAAGCAGGGTGGGGGGCGATGATGGGAGGGAGGGCAATGGGAGGAGGGAGCAATTTGAAGTCATCACTTGGGGAGGGACAGGATCAAAAGAGAGAATAGAGACATTTGGGGGGGCAGGATAGGATGGAGGGAAATACAGTTAGTCTTACACAACACGACTATTATCGAAGTCATTTGCAAAACTACACAGATATGGCCTATATTGAATTGCCTGCCTTCCCAAAGGGAATGAGTGGGGAGGAAGGGATGGGGAGAAGTTGGAACTCAAAGTTTTAGGAACAGCTGTTGAATATTGTTCTTGCTACTAGGAAATAAGAAATACAGTTAATGGGGAATAGAAAGTCATCTGGCCCTACAGGACAAAAGAGAAGATGGGGACAAGAGAAGGGAGGGAGGATAGAAGAGAGGGCAGATTGGTGATAGGGAAAATTAGAATGCTTGGTGTATTGGGGTGGGGGAGGGGATAAGTGGGGAGAAAATTTGGAACCCAAAATTTTGTGAAAATGAGTATAAAAAGTCAAATAAATAAATTTATATTAAAATAAACTAAAAAAAATTAAAAAAACAAAAAAAAAACAGAAATAAGCACTGTATTTTCTCAAAAGCTGTTTTTCCTGCATCAATTGATAAATAATGTGATTTTTGTTGTTCTTGTTATTAATATGGTCAATTCTATTTATAGTTTTCTAATAGACAACATTTCCTTGCTGGTATAAATCCAATCTGGTCATTGTGAAAAAATATTTTGAATAAGATGCTATTCCTTTTTTTCCTTTTATTTAATATTGTTGCCCCAATAATCATTAGAGTATTGGCTCTACTGTGCTAAGTGGCTCAGTACATAGAGCACTGAACCTAGAGTAAAGAAGTTGTGAGTTCAGATCCAGCCCCAGATAGTTATCTTTGTGACCTTGGGCAACTTACTTAACCTCTATTTATGTCAGTTTTCTCAAATATGAAATGAAGATAATAATGGCATCAACTTCCTAGGACTGTTGTGGTATAAAATACGATGATATTTTTTAAGAGCTTAGTATAGTGTTTGACACATAGTTACAATGCTGTTACTATCGATTCTTAATTATTAGTATTTAGACTCCAGGTTTTATTTTTTATTTTCCTCTACTTTGTCTTTTTCATAGTTTGGGTATCAGGGATATATTTGATAGAAAAATAATTTGGAAAAAATGATTTCTTCATCTATTTTTGCAAATAATTTATAATATATTGGAGTTAGTTGTTCTTCAAGGTTTTGATACAATTAGCCTACTAATCCCTCTGGGTAAACATTTTAAAATATTCCTTTGCTTAATTTATGACTTGTCAAATTTATTTTTTCAAGACTGAGCTATTTAAATTCTCTCATGTTCTCTTAAGCTGAGTATTTTGTTTTTTTTAAGCATTCATTAGTTCTGTTATCAGCTTTTTTGCATATAATTTGACATAATAGTTTCAAATAATTTTTTATTTCATCATCTTTTGTCAATTTCCCTTTCCCTCTTAGAATTTAATGATTTACTTTTTCTCTCTTTTTGGATAAAATTAATGAATGTTTTTTTTCTATTTCCTTAGTCTTTTGAAAAACCCAGTCCCTAATTTTATTCATATAATCATTTTTCCTCTTTTTTATTTTGTTCATTCTCCTTTGATTTTCAGACTTTCTATTTTTGTGTTTATTTGGGATTTTACTTGTTTATTTCTCTGGTTTTGTTTTTAATCACCCAATTCATTAATCACACGCTTTCTCTTATTTAAAGACATAAATTTTCTACTAAGCGTGGCTTTGATAGCTTTGAAAAAAAATTTGATACATTTTCTCCTTGCTGGCATTTTCCTTGAGAAAGTTAATTATTTTTATATGAATTGTTCTTTGACTTATGTTCTTTGACTATAATTCCTTATGATTACATTTTATCTCTATTTAAATCTGAGTCCTTTCTTCAATTTCTTCTTATTGATGATCATTTTACTTAATTATGCTCAATAAAGGATGTATTTAATATTTCTACTTTTCTGGATTTGTTTACATCACTTTCTGTAAAGGTGTCATGTAAAGTTAATTACTATTCATTAATCACTAGAGTTCTATCATATCAAATTTTTCTTTTAAAAAAATTAAGTTCATTTTTGTTTATTTCTTTGTCTTTTTCCTTATTTATCTTATCACTAGATTTGTCTGGATCTGAAAGATGTATATTGAAATCCCTAATGTTTTGCTCTCTATTTCTTCTTGTTTGATTGGCTTTTCCTTTCAAGTACTTAGATGCTATATCATCCAATGGATATATGTAAACTTGATATTGCTTCATTTATTTGTGTCACTTTTAAGCATAATTTAGTTTCCCTAAAAATCTCTTTTAACCATGTGAAGTCTAGTCCAGTTCATATGCATTCATTAGGTCTCTCTTGCGTGCCAGGCATGGTACGAAGTGCTGGCAATACTAAAGGCAAAGACAACCCCTCCTGTCCTTTTGGACTTATTTTCTAATAGGTGAAATAATATGAAAACAATTATATACATACAAAATATTTATACAGAGTCAGTTGGAGATAATCTAGAGAGAAAGCAGTAGTAGTATGTTTTAACTTGCAATTCTTTTAACTAATAACGTTTATTTTATTTTTGAATTTTCTTGTCTACTCATATCTCTAGCCTCATTTCATGGTCTTGAACTTTGCACCAGGGCAGTCTCTGTGTCCTCCCCCACTTTTAAATGGAAAGGTTAGGCCTGAATCCTATTTCCCAGTGCAGCCCCGTAGGGAGACCCATCTGTACCTGGACCAGGTTTTCCTCTATTTGTAGTCAAGCTGCTACTGTGTAGGCCACAGTTCAGGATGAAGCAGCTGGATCCTGGTTCTATACTTCAGTCCCTGACTGGGATGTTTCTGGAGGTCTTTATTTGCAGTCTACTATATGCAGGACTAGTATATTAGTATATGGGGTAGTATAACTGGGACAATTCCCTGCCTGGGCCTTTGTTTTCTGAGGCAGTTCCTTGCATTATTTTGGTTTTGGGCCTCTTTTTTTAAAGTAATCAGAGTTAAGTGACTTGCCCAGGGTCACACAGCTAGTAAGTGACTGAGGCTGGATTTGAACTCATGTCCTCCTTACTCCAGGGCCAGTGCTCTATCCACTGTGCCACCTAGCTGTTCCCAGGCCCCATTTTCTGAAAGGCCTCAATGTGCACCCTGCCTCGGTGTACTCTGTCTGCCAATGGAGCTCACTATAATTTATATTATATAATTTCAATTGAGTTTGCACTGTGGTGACAGTCTTAATCTCTTTTTGTCACACTTTCCCTAGAGGCTATTCCATATCTCCTGCTTCATGTTTCACTCAAATATTTATTAAGCCTCTACTCCATGCCAAGAACTATTCTAGAAATTAGAAATACAATAATATAAGCAAAACAAGCAGTATTTTCCCTCTCACGGAGCTTACATTCTTATATGGGAGACAACACTTGTATCTATAGAGTCATATGCAAATCAGGCAGATGATAATTGCATAGAGGAGGAGACAAGAAATGAAGTGCGAAGCATAGGAGGTAACATAGCACATAACTTAACCTAGCACAGGGCCGAGAATACAGGAAGCCTTAAATGTTTTCTCTTTCTCTTGTCTAGCAAACCAGCAGCCTCAGGATGCACTCTTCCCCCTTATTGTGAACCCTTGGGTCACAGACACTTTGGGAAGTATCCTGTGCTCCAGTAACACTTTATTCACTTTAGTGGGTCTTCAAATGTATCTGTCACTGCCAGTTAATCAACTGCAAAAACAAAACTCATCATAAATAATATTGGCATCTTCTTCAAGGACAAGAGGTATTTACTGCGAGAAAAGGAACAGGACAATCTTACAGTAGCTTTGATTCTGTCCTGACAAGTCTAAGTGTCAAAATTATGCATTGACCTTTCATAGACAGTTAGGTCTAAGTTTCTTTCCATCTTGTTTAATCCTAGTTAAGAACTTGAATTTTGAATAGCCAGTTTATACATTAAAACTTCACAGTATCCAAGGGTTATAAAATTCAGGACTGTAGTCAACCTCATGGCTTCTCTTTTTTTGGAGGGAAGGAAAATAATGTAGGATAAGTCAGGGAATTGTCACCATCTTTCAAAATCCCTTTTTCCTGTCTTTCTCACTGATGATATTCATCTACTTTAGACAGAGCTGTTACTCAAGTGTACCACTCGGATACCTCAGGAAGTAGCCTGATACAGTCTTCCCTTGCTTCAGGGGCTGCTTATTCATCATCATGAACAAAATAAACTTCCAGCATCAGTTCAGTCTTTTAATTTTGATGAATCAGCTACTACATAAGTGTCTAATATGGGCCCAAAGCGGGTCACAAGGAAATATTGAAAGTAACTGCAATTCAATGAGGTCCTGCCCTAGGTAGTAAACTTTTGAATCACTGAAAGATGTTTCCTTTTTGTTTCTTTCTCTTTTTTCTGTCCCTCTCTCTTTTTTCTTTTTCTTCCTTCCTTCTTTCCCTTTTCTCTTGTTATTTACTTGATTGATACCACATAATAACCCTAAGACATTGCAAACCAAATATCCACGTAAAAATTAACATTAGCAAAAATAAATAATGACACTGTAGGATGCACTGATATGTAGTATGTACAAAAACTTACAGTAAATATACACTGCCAAATGAATATGTAGGAACCTTTCACTGCTCATTACCATGACCCCAAACTGTGTAAACTTGAAATGAGTACAGTATTGCCTAACCTGCATTGTTTTTGTGGAAAAAAACTGTAAAATTTCTGTTAAAATTAAATTTACTATAAAATCTAAAATTTTCTGTAAAAAAAAAACTGTGGTTATCCAGTCAATCAATCATGTGTGACTGTTCATGACCTTATGGACTAACTATCTATGGTTTGATTTTGTTTTTTGGGTTTTTTTGGCAATGACACTGGAATGGTTTTCCATTTCCTTCTCCATTGAATCTAGTAGGTGCTTTTGTCAGCCAATCAGAGGTGACTTGCCCAGGGTCACACAAGACAGTGTCTGTGGCTGGATTTGAATTCAGATCTTCCTGACTTCAGACTCACTGCTCTGTCGACTGAACCTCTAGCTGCCTCATATTTCAAAAAAAAGAGAGAGAAAAACTGTAAATTTACATAAACTGCATTTCAGTTCATATCACTTGTAGTTTTATCAATACCACAGTGGTAGACAATCAGCACAGTTCAATATTGGTATTGGTGCCAATAACTTCTTTTAAACCAAATTTACATTTTTAAAAAAAATTCAACTTATTGAACATTTTGAACTGGATGTTTCATAGGCATCTCAAACTCAACATATTCAAAACAGAACATATTTTCTTTCTCCTCCAAATCCACTGCTTCTTTATTACTGTTCAGAAGTTTTCTACTCTTCCTGAGGACATTATCAGTCTTCGAGTTACCTAGGATTACTAAACTGACATCATCCTCACGTCCTCATTCTCCCTAAGTCCACGTATCTAATAAGCCGCCCAAATCATGAAATTTCTTTCTTTATATCTCTTTGATGCCTCCATTTTTCCATTCACAAGAAGTGGTAAAAAGAAAGATAGTCCCTGACTTTGAGAATCTTACAGTCTAATGGGGGAAACATATAAAGAGCTTGGAGTATGGGGAGCTAGGAAAAAAAGGATAATTATCCTGGACCCGGCCTCAAAATGGAGGGCCAGGAAGAATCTACCCAAGAGACAAAGCAGTTGAAGGGGCAGTGGAAAGAGGGCAACTGAGTTATGATGGCAAAGTCCAGGGAATTTTCAAAACAAAACACAATGCCTAGGTTCTAAACTTGCCTAGCTTATTGGTAGTTATTAGAAATATATTTTCTCATTTTAGGGATGTCTGAGTTTTTATGTAACATTGAGGAAATGTTAGTTTAAAGATGGATAGACAATTATTTTTTTCAGAAAAATAAGAATTTACTAAATCACAATTACTTACATAAGGCATTTGACTTTAGCAAGTTATAATAAATTACACTCTTTCTATTGTACCACATTGTTTCTCTGGTAATTCTTTTTATACTGTATTTGTTGGGAATTCTCCTTGATCATTTATATTAATTTGCGCTCTCTCTCTCTCTCTCTCTCTCTCTCTCTCTCTCTCTCTCTCTCTCTCTCTCTCTCTGTATCTCTGTATGTGTCTCTCATTTGAGGTTTATTAATGCTGGAAATCTTAGAAAAAGTAACTTTTGATTTAATCATTTAAATAGTTTTTTTTCAACTTTACGTATTTCTTTGATCTTAACAATTTTTGTCTGTGCCTCTGAAGGAAGGGGGCATAATTTCTTAATTTTTAAAATTGTATGCTTGGTTCACTAATTCCCTTTTCTCTTTCATTAGCATAAGTTTTCAGAAATATTTTTAGATCCATTCTAAAAATATGGGTATATATATTGGTACATGTTACATCATTATTGTCTTTTCCATAATTATAGATGATTTATTCTTTGACCCTCTCTGTATAGGGTATAATTCTGTAAGCTTCATTTAGATCTTTACATATTGCTTTTTACATCTATTTATAATTTGTTTGGGCCCTACTGCATAGTAAATTTTGCCAAGGATACCATAGTATGCTAAGAAATATGTATATTTTTTAATATTCTAATTCAGAGGATGACATACGTCTTTCATAACTAATTTTTCTAGTTGTCTCTTTAGTCTATGGTTTATTGAGATATGGTAGGTTTATTTAGCTCTGAAAGAGGAATACAAAGCTATCTTACAATTATTTTGTTATGGTTTATTTTCTCTTGAACTTAATTATCTTTCTTTCATATAGGTAGTTGCTATATTATTTGGTGTGTATATATTTAATAATGTTTTTCAGCATAATGCAAAATTAAGCATAATGCTTATTGTTACTGACATTGAAAAATTTAATGGCTGCTTTCCAAGGAATTTCCATGGAATCTACCTCTTTTTAAATCATTCAATGTATAGTTAATTTTGTTCCAGCCCATAATTTTCATTTTATATACGTGTATTACTTTATTGTATTTCTTGTATGCAGCAAAATGTTAGGTTCTGTTTTCTTATCCATTTTGCTGTTCTTTAATCATTTGCAGAGTTTAATCCATTCACATTTAAGGTTACAATTTTTGGGTCTTTATTTTCTTTAGTTTCACTCTTTTGTATTGATTTTTCTCCTTCCTCTTTTAAGTCAGTGCTTGCTCCATGTCCTCACCTTTGCTTATATTAATTTTTCCCACCATCCTCCTATAGGGTCTGTCTCCTTACTTTCTTAAACTATTCCAAATTTCTTGTTTTTAATGTTAAATTATTCTATTAATTTATTTATCTCTCTGTCCATTTTGTCCTGTTCTATCCTATCATGTCCCACCCCACCATATTCTTTTCTAATCTCTTCCTTTTACTGTACCCTTTGTCTGTGCAGATAAGAGTAATTATTTCAGAATCCACCTTGATCCATCTGTCTCATTCATCTTATCTAGGATAATATGCATTTGTTGCACTCTTTTATAAACACATTGATAACTTTATACTCATAGATCATTCTTTGTTTACCCCTAATATTTGTCTTTCTCTATACTCATTTCATTTTGTCATACTTCACAGAACTTTTCCAACCATCATCAGTAAGTGCTTAATAGTTTAGAGTGGGAAACACTCAACATCATATTTGTTTCTAAAGTTCTTTTAATAATATTTTGTAAATTAAACAATTTTTGAGCTGAATATCTTCTCCTACTGGAACTTAGGAAGACAATTTGATCATTTCAATAAGGCAGAATAAGGAAAGGAGACTAAGCATTTATTAAGCACCTTCTATGTACCAGGCACTATGCTAAACGGTTTACAAATATTATCTCACATCAAACAGAATTAGACCTCAGTATATGTTACATATAAATTTTTATTGAGACTTTTGTTTGGACATTGTTTAAATTTTCTGCCTCCTGCTCCCTCCCCCACTGCTGGCAAAACATAACAAAAAGTTTTTAAAGAAAAAAATGGAAAAGATGAAGAAGGGGAAAAGAATTAGTAAAATCCATCAATACACGACGGGGGAAATCATATTGTGTGCATTGTTCTACACATTTGGAACCTTTTCATATCTCTGTTTTGGAGATTCTTTGTAATATTAAAACATTCATTTTCTATTATTTTGTGATTGTGGTTCTTTCTATTTACATTGCATTACATTTTTGTTTTGAGCCCTGTTTACTTCTCTGTATCAGTTCATGTAAATATTTCCAGGCTTCTTTGTATTCATCATACTCATCATTTCTTATAGCATAGTCATATTCTATCACATCATGTAGCACAATTTGCTGATTCAGTCCCCATTTTGTCATATTTTTCAACCATAGCAAAAAAAAATTGGATACTCCGAGATTGTGGTGAAATAGATTTACTGTTTGTTTCACACAATCCATTCCCCTGATTGAATACAAGTTCTTGAAAGAAGGAAATTTCTTTTCTTTTGTATTTGCATTCACAATATCTAACACAGTCCCTAGTATATAATTGGTAGTTAATAAATGCTAGCGCATTAATTAATGATGTTGCATCTCTGTGTCTATCTCTCTGTCTTTTTGTTGTTGTATATTGCATGGAAGCTATTGTGATGATTATCTTTTTAGCAAATAAAAAATAAGCAAAATCAATAAGCATTTATTAAGCACCAATGATGGGTCAGGCACTATGGTAAGAGATAGGGATACAAAAAGTGTCAAAAGACAGTTCCTGACTTCAAGGATGAAAAAAATAGATTAATTCCAAGAAAGAATGAGGCTCTGCAGTTACTTTCCTAAAGAATCACTCTCTGTCTTCAGTTTTTGCAGGTTTCAAGAAACTAAGAGTTAACTATAGAAGGACTTCTTTTTCTGGGAGTGTATTTTTCAACCACATGCCATGTACTGGGCATCTTCTAATTGAGTTTTAGTAGCAAAAGGAAAGTTTCTCCAGGACAAATCTGCCTACTATCATCTGCATTGGCCAAAACCTTTGAAAACTGAACCAATGGGAAGCTATGGATGGGACTAAACCATTTCAATTCCATGGAGTCTAGTGACCATTGCATAATTTTCCATTGGACTAAAGAGTTTTCCAGTATGTCACTAAGCCAGGTTCCAGTTTTATATCAAATTCATCCAGGAATGATTTTCATTTTCTATGACTTTCCCAACTCAGGATAGAAATGAGACAAGTCTGACTTAGTGCTATACCAGGATATATCCTTTCATTGTTGGAGAGAGGAAAACAAACACTTTCACAGTTTAATCAATCTTATGGAGCAGATGGATACAGCAGTCAGTGCAAAAACAATTTTGCCAGGAATATTAACACTTCTACAGTTTATCAGAAAGGGGAGTAGTCACTTACCAATAATTTTTCAAAAATATTATAGGATGTCTACTGGCAGACACCATGGTAAATAATTTCTGACTTTGTGTTCCCACATGGCCTTATGAGGTCGTTAAAACCGATAATTAAGTTGTCTATGTACATGAAATGCCAGGGAGAATTGAGGTAATCTTGCAGGTGGTTTTGTACCCAAATCTTGTCTAAAATATTCAGATAATTGAAGCAAAAAATTGTTTTTGAATTGTCTAGGTGATTAATTTAATTTCCCACTTTAATTTGCATGCCTAGACATACATTCATGTGCCAGAGTGCTCATATCCAAGGATCCTATATTTAGATGTCATTGCTTAACTAATTCTAATATTGCATACTAAAATTATTTTTCTTTTAAAAATAAAAAAGAATGGAAATCTTCAGTTTATAGGTAGATTATGTTCTAAAAGTGCCTGTTAAATCTTCTAGTAGAAAATGTTATCCATGAGAATTAACTTCTTAAATCTATCTATAAAAACTTTATTTAGCCCTAATGTAACAGAAATCGCCACCATCTTAGAATTGCCCCATTTCTTATCCAAACCTTATAGAAGACTTCTATTCTTCTTCCTCTTGTGATTTTTCCTTCTCTAGACTCTTTCTTTCCCTCCTGTGCCCTTCATACTTGGTTTACATTCTGAGCTAAATAGATCTTTGTGAGCTAACCTGCAAACCTCTTCAGAACTTACGTTACATTTTGGGGACCGCTTGGTGGTGCCATAGTGGATAGAGCACTGGGCCTGGTGTCAGGAAGACCTGAGTTCAGATTTGTCCTTGGACATTTGCTAACTTGGTGATCCTAGGTAAATCACTTAACCTCTCATTTTACCTCAGTTTCCTCATCTGTACAATGGGGATAATAACAGTTTCTATCTTGCAGGGGTATCGTGAGGATGAAATAAGATAATGTTTGTAAAGTACTTAGCAAAGTGTCTGGCACACAGAAGGCACTACTTAATTGTTGCTGTTATATTATTATCTATATGGCAAATTATTCTAGGATGAAATGATTGATCAGGTTCTCTCTGCCACAGCTCCAGTGACTATTGGCTCTCTGGAATGCTCCAATAAAAAAGCACAGTGGTTCAGGGAATATTGACTTAACTTTCTCCACCCCTGACTGGCTAGGACTGGCTGGTCATCGTATCCTAGTGGTGTTAAGTTAGAGGACCACTGGATTTTCAAGTTGTAAAGAACCTTAAAAATGATCTGTTCCTTGGTTTCTTTATGAGTGTGTGTGTGTGTGTGTGTGTGTGTGTGTTGTTTACCTCTGTAGAAGTCTGGAGAATCTTATAGCACTCTGTTCAGTCATTCTGTCAATAAACATTTATTAAGTTTCTATTTTGTGCCAATAATTTAAAACACATACAATAAAATTCATAGAATTGCAATTATATTAAGGTGTATCTATCCAAACTTTTTAAAAAAAGTTTTTGGATCCCAAATTAAGAACTCCTAATCTAGTCCAACCCTGTCAGTTTACAGATGAGGAAAATACTGGAAATCACAGAGTGACTGTACTATGAAAGAAAAGGGAATATCTTCAAACCTTGAAAAGGAAGATAAGGCATTAGAACCTTCTTGCTCCTACCCCTACTTCTTTTTCCTCCTACAGGGCCATAGAATGTGACTTTCTCTTAAGCACAAAAAACTTTCCAAATGCTTTGACTGGAAGACAACAGTAGGACAAGTTCACCATGGAAATTATCAGTTAGATATGACTGTTGGTGACACAATTTCTCTTAATTCATTATTACACCATTTGCCACAACCAATTTGAACCATAAAGTTGAATATTTTGGAGTGGAGAAAAATTAAGCATGTTTTCATTTGTTTCTCACTGTGATAAGCGGATCCCACGGAGACTTCATCAGAGTTGAAATATCTGGTAGGACAAAAAGATAGAGACTGGAGGTCACTGTCCTGACCGAAAGAACTAAGCAGCGTTTAAGCCAAAAAGAGAATTGTAATGCTCCATCTCAAAGTTAGTAGCTGCCTCTACTTTGAGGCCCCAACCTAGCAGAACCTACCAAGGTTGGATAAGGGATAAGGGATAAGCCCAGAGTGGGTATTACATTAGAGTTCACAGATCAATAGGAAAGTAGTGGCTATAAACAAGCAGATGTTTAATTCTTGAATAAACATGTATTGTTTATTGCATACAAGGCGAGGTGGTTGCCCTTGCAAATTAAAAGATAGATAGATGGCAAATATTGTTCTCAAAGTGCTTGTAACCTTAAAAACAGAGAACAGGTAATGGGTGAATAAGGTCAGATTCAGACATGTCAGTTTCCTGTTGGTCATACCTTTCTTTGTATATTTTTCAGGGATGGGGAGCCTCCAGTCTCAAGGCCACGTGCAGCCCTCTAGATCCTCAGGTGTGTACTTGAGGACCTAGAGGGCCGCATGTGGTCTCAAGGTTGCAGGTTCCCCACCCTTGAGTCCTTGGTCTATGAAAAGAATCTTGGGCCAACGTTCATCATAGAGGCACACACACACACACACACACACACAATTTCATATATCTAGTGCTTAGCTCCTGTGCTTGAAATACTACAAAGAGGGTAAGTGTCTGAACACTGCCTAAAGAGTTGTAGAAAGTACACTGAGAGCCCTGTTAATGTTAGATGTGGATGTTCCTCTCTCAGAACATCTTGCTGCTCTCCCTAGATGCTCTACAGAGTCATCTGCTTCCAGGGTGATTCTGATCAATTCTGACAACTGAGTGGTTTGATCCAATTGATATGTTGTGATCTCTTTTCCTGAGGGATCCTAGGACCAATGACAAGACTGTTTTCTTACATGCTCTTGTATTTATGTCACATTGGGATTCTATTTCATCCTTCAAGTTCAGTATAAATTCACTTAGCCGTACCTCTGAGGTGTGTTGGCTTAGCTTGTACACAGTAGGTACTTAATGAATGCTTGTTGATGTGTTTCTTGTTTTTTCCTTACTAGCAAAAAATGTTATAATTTTCTTAAAAGCAAAAAAATAAATTATGGTCACTTAGACTGAAAAGATTCTAGTAATTTTTTTTTTTACTTATGGTGCTAGTTATTGTATCTTTTGTAGAAATCCATGCTACAGTTTAGATACCTTTCTTTTGCTATTCTTAGGATGAGGATGTCCCTTCTAATTTATCGTGTGTGTGTGTATGTATGTGTGTGTGAGAGAGAAAGTATGTGTGTGTGAGAGAAAGAGTATGTGTGTGTGAGAGAGACAGAGACAGAGAGAGAGAGAGAGAGAGAGAGAGAGAGAGAGAGAGAGAGAGAGAGAGAGAGAGAGAGAGAGACTTTCCCCTACATATTCATTATGCTGGGCTTATAGAGCCTGGTCTTCATTTTATTGGCTCTTATTGGCATCAATATACAGGGTGTCTTAAAAGCCTTAAAGTCTTAAAACTGCACTAAGAATTTTGGGACATATTGTATTTATTTGTATATAAGATGTCAAAGGAAAATGGAAAGTAGCACCTTGGAATGCTACCTTGAAAGAGAAAATGCCAACACATTTTTTTCTGCACCTGAAGCTTTTAATTCTTTAATCCACTATGGAATGTTGCTTAATTACATATTTTATTTATGTATAACTGAAAATTATGTACTTTAGTTTCAACAATGCTAGGAAAGCACATATTGTTTATAAATAAAGAAAGGCCTCTTTGCCACTATTTTCAATGCATGAAATATTTGGGGAATTTTCACTAGTTCTACTTTTGAAAAGTTCATTTAAAAATTGGGGAAGCATTTCTTTTTTTTTGTTTGTTTTAGTGTTTTCTTAAGAAATCAAGGAACATTTCACTGAAAAATAGTGAGACATTTCTGTCGTAATGACCCAGTGCTTGATTTTAGTAAGTAGTTTCTTTTCTCCCCAGGAAAGTCTTTGGTGATCTATTTAGTGGACATCTTTTGCTTTTATATCTCCTTCATTTTTAAATCAATCCACTTCCTTCCCCTGTACATTTGGTAATTCCCTTGCTATAAAAAGCAAAAATAAAGAAGGAAAAATTTTTTAAAAAAGGCAAAGTATTTATGATCCCGATAGTATATACAATGTTTTCCTATGGTCCTCCACCTCTACAAAGGGAGGGAGAGGCATTTTCTCAACTCTTTCCCAGGGCCAAGATCTCTTGTCAATATTCTTACACAGAATTCAGTTCCACAGTTTCAGTGTGTATATGTGTGTGTATATGTGCGTATGTATGTGTGCATATATGTGCGTATGTATGTGTGTATATGTATGTGTGTGCATGCGTGTGTATATGTGTGTGTATGTGCATGTGTGTGTATGTGTGTGTGCATGTGCATGTATATGTGTGTGTATGTGCATGTGTGTGTATGTGTGTGTGCGTGTGCATGGGTATTTTCTTGCTGTTCATTCTACTTTGTTGTAGTCATTATAAATGTTTCCATCTTTTTTTTTCTCACACTCTTCATCAATTTGCATGTCTTCCTATACTTCTCTAATATCTTCATATTCACAAATAAATGAACAAATGTTTATTAAGTGCTTTGCGCTAGATACTCTGCTAATTTCTGAGACATAAGAACAATGAAATAGTGCCTGACCTCAAATAGCTTACATTCTATTGGGGAAGACTAAATGTAAATACATCATATGAATATATACAAAATATTTATAAGGTAACTGAGGAGTGGGGATAGCAGCTGAGGTGATGAGGGAATGTTTTCAGATAGAAGGTTGTGCTCAAGATGAGTACTGAAGAAATGAGGGATCCTGAGAGGTAGTGGTTGGAAAAAGTGTGGGGGACAGACAATATAAAGGCATTGAGAAAGGAGTATTGTGTATGAGACACAACAAGAAAACTGGTCACTGTGGATTGTAGTGGACAATAAAGGACTGTAGCATGAAATAAACCTGGGAAGGTAAATTGGGATAAAGTTGTGAAGGGCTTCAAATGTCAAAAGAAAAGTTTATATTTCATACCAGAGTCAGTACGGTGTCTATACTTTAGGGAAGTCATTTTAGCGATTGTGAGAAATAGATTGGAATGAGGGAAGACTTAAGGCAGGAATGCCAATTAAGAGGCTATTTCAAGAGTCCAGGTGAGATTTGATGACAACCTGAATTAGGATTTTTGTGAGACAGAGAGAAGAGAATGTATGAGAAATATGTTATGAAAGAAGAAATAACAAGGTTTAGTAGTTGGTTGAATATGGGGAAAGGGAAAGGAGTAAGGGATCAAGACAGTGCCTAGGTAGTGAACTTAGGAGACCTGCAGGATATTGATACCCTTGATGGAAATAAGGAAATTCAAAAGAGGGGTGGATTTGGTGGGAAATGACATATGATGAAAAGTTATCCTCCAATAGATAAGGAATTTACTAATAACACTTCTTAAAAGAATTGCATACTATTAATAATCATCTACAAATCACTAATTATAAGAGAAATGCAGATGCAAACAACATTGGTGCTTCACCTCAAAACCAGAAAATTGACACAAAAAATGGATATAGTTAATGTTGGAGATGCTGGATCATTTTTTATTGTCAAGTAATATTATAATACTTTCACGTCATCATGGTTTGTTTAGCCATTCTACAAGTAAAAGGCATCCATTTCTATTTGAATTCTTGTCATCAACAATGAAGAGATTGTGGTAGTCACTTTAGCACTGCCATGATCAGTTTCTTTTTAAAAATTGTTCCACTAATTTCTCAATATTTGTTTTATTTTATTCTGAACTTAATAAATACCAAGCAAAATGAGCATTCCCATATACAGAATAAAATAGAAAAAGAGGATTATAAAATTATGAATGGAATTAAGGATCCTTATTACATATGACATACTTTTTAAAATAGTTTTGATGATTTTTGATAATATTTTTGCTAGGTCTCTTTCCTTGCCATTTTTCTCCATTATTCCCCATAAGATTCTTGACCTTTTGTTTCTCCTCTTCCTCATAATCACAATTAACAGGCACTTATTAAACACTTACTATGTGCTAGGCATATATATGTATGTAGACACACGCATTACACATATGAATTTGAAAAATAAAACCATGTTCCCTATGCTTAAAAAGGAGAAAATATAAGTAAGCATAAATAAATATCAATAAATAAAGCTATTTACCTACAAGATATATGCAGTGTAAAAGTCCTCCAGACAAATATTGTTATTTTTCCTAGCTCTATAAATTAACTGATATGAAACTGAATAAGTAAATTAATTTTGATAGCATTGTTGTTTTATTAGGTTAGCATGGTCCAACCATGAGCAATTAATATCTCTCAAAATATTTAGGTCATTTTTTTATGCTACATTTTTGTAGCATAAAGTTCATCGATATTGCACATCAATTTCACGATGGCACGTGTGCCCGGGTTCTGGATAATGGATAAAGCTTGTGTGCCTTCCCAGTCACCAGTGGAGTGAAACAGGGCTGTGTACTTGCTCCCATGCTTTTTAGCATGATATTTTCAGCCATGTTGACAAATGCTTTCAGTGAGGAGGAACATGGCATTAAAGTCAGCTACTGTACTGATGGTAAGTTCTTCCATTTGAAAAAGCTACAAGCCAAGACCAAAGTGGAGGGAGTGTTGGTGCATGATTTTCTGTTTGCAGATGATTGTGCACTCAATACAGCCTCTGAAGCTGAGCTGCAACAAAGTATGGATCAATTCTCTGGTGCCTGTGCTAATTTTGGCCTAATAACACCACAAAAGCACAATTGCTCCATCAGCCACCACCACATCATCCATATATGGAACCATTGGTTACAACAAATGAAGAAGTTTTGAATGTTGTGGATAAGTTCACTTACCTTGGTAGTGTACTTTCCAGAAATGTACACATTAGCAATGAGGTTGATGCACGCATTGTCAGAGCTAGATCAGTGTTTGGGAGGCTCCAAAGAAAAGTTTTGGAGAGAAGAGGTATTAGGCTGACTACCAAACTGAAGGCCTACAGAGCCATTGTGCTGACCTCATTGTTATATGCTTATGAAACATGGGCGGTCTACCAGTGCCATGCTAGGAAATTGGCTTCCATTTGAACTGTGTTGGGAAGATTCTGAAGATCACCTGGCAGGAGAAGGTACCAGACACTGAAGTCCTTGCTCGAGCTGAACTGTCAAGTATTCAAACTATGCTTCAGAGAATGCAACTCCGATGGGCTAGTCATGTTGTTTGAACGCAGAATGTATGCTTGCCAAAAAGACTATTTTATGGAGAACTTGCATGGGACCGGCGATTACAGGGTGGCCAGAAGAAACAATACAAGGACACTCTCAAGGTCTCTCTCAAGAACTTTGGATTTGACTGTGCAACATGGGAGATACTGGCACAGGACCTGTCAGCATGGTGTGCCCACATAAGAAAAAGTGCTATGCTCTTTGAACAAAGCAGAATTGAGACAGCACAAAGTAAACACAGGATGCACAAATTTGGGATATCCACCCCAAATATTCATACAGCCTATCTGTTCCAACCTGTGGTAGACCATTCCAGGCTCATATCAGTCTGATCAGCCTCAGTCAGACACACTGACATTTCACTTTACAATGGTGATGTCATCTTGGTCCTCTTCATAGAAAAAAGACAACAACCAGCCAACCAACGAACATTTTTGTAGATATATTCACTTACTTTTTATGTATGCCTCGGTAGATGGACTCCTAAATATTTTATATATTCTGTAGTTATTTTAAATGCAACTTATCTTTCTTTTTCTACTGAGTTTTGTTGGTAATTCATGGAAAGGCTAATGGTTTATATGAGTTTATTTTATATCCTGATACTTTGATAAAATTATTAATTACTTTGATAAATTTTAGTTTATCCTCCAAGGTCATGCAGATCATGATATTACTTCCACAAACTCATGTTTTTGTTACTTCTTTGCCTAATTCAATCAATTTCTTTTTCTTGTTGCTTTTGTGTAACATTTCTAGTGCTATATCAAATAAAAATGTTGATAATGTGCATAAAGGCCTCCAGTTTATTTCCATTTTATGTATATACTGTCTTTTAATTTTAAATGCACACTGTTTGCCATATTAAAGAAAGATGCATTTATTCCTATGCTTTTTAATGTTTTTAACTGAATGTATATCATATTTTGTCAAAGCTTTCCTGTATCTGTTGAAGTAATTATATAATTTTATTCTTTTTATTATTAATATGATCTATTATCTTTATAGTTTGCCTAACTATAATATTGAACCAATCTTGTCTTTCTGGAATAGATCTGACCTGTTCATAATGTAAAATGTTTTTTACATGTTGCCATGTCTTTTTGCTAATATGTTTTATTGATACCTTTTGGTTTTTGCATTATCTAAGTTTCTCCCTATGTCCCTCTACCCTCTCCTCTGAGGGAACCATCTCTTATAACAAGGAATCACTTTAAAAAAGAAAAAGAGGAAAAATGGATCAAAACACAAATCCCCCTGAAATTCTACACCTGTCGTCCCCTTCCTATACTCTCAGGAGTGGGTGGAGGTGTCATGTCTTACCTTTGGGGCAAAGCTTATTTTTTATTATTTCACAATATTTATCTTTAATTGTTTTATGGTCGATTTTTCCACTTATATTGTGGTGATCATTACTTTTCTGGCTCTGCTTACCTCATTTCGTGTCTTTCCATGTTCTTATATTTATTATGTTCATTGTTTCTTACCACATGGTAATATTACATTATGTTTATGTATCACAATTTGCTTTGTCATTCCTCAACTGAAGGACACCTACTTTGTTTCTATTTCTTTGTGACCACAAAAAGTGCTGCTATAAATATCTTGGTGAACATGGAACCTTGCCTTTTGTCAATGACTTCTTTGGGATATATGCCAATCAAAGGAATATCAAAGTCAAAGGTTACATAGGCAGGTAGATGGCACCTTATATGAAGCATTGGACTTGGAGTGACCAAGTCCAGCCTCAGACACTTACTATCTTTGTGACTTATGCAAGTCACTTAATCTACTATCTAACTCCCAGTTTTCTCACCTATAAAATGAGGATAATAATTGCTATTATGAGGACAAAATGAGATAATATTTGGAAAGTGCCCTACAGCCCTTAAAGTGTTATAGAACTTCTGGCTGCCATTATTAATTACAAATTGCTTCCCAGAATGATTGTACTGACTCTTAACCACACTCACAATGCATTAAATTTCTTTTCACAATTTCTCACAATGACCAATACCATCATTATCATCCTTTCCATTTTTCTAGGTGTGAAGTGAAACCCCAGGGTTATTTTCATGTGTATTTCTCTTACTATTAGTGATCTCTTTTAGTAGTTAAGGATTTTGTGTTGCTATTTATTAGGCATATTGGCCAATAAAAGGATCAAGTTAGTCAGGGTCAGGGAACTCCAGTGAGTGGATACCCAGGAGACAGAGGGAGATTTCCAGAGATGCCCTGCATGGAGGGGATTGTAAAAGGCCTTGGTTTCAGTCTTGGCCTTGACTAAGGTCTCTTTCCCCTCTGTGCCTAACGGAGGGTTACCCTGAAGGCTTAAAGCAATCAAGTGGAAGACAGACTTCTCCTCTTCCCATCAGTGTCTTAGCATATTCCCAAATCAGCTGACAGCAAGGTCTGCAAGAGACCAAGGACGGACAGGATGTAGATTCACAGCTTCACAAGCAGTTCAGCAAATGATGCTAGCCTTAACGGGCACTTGTTTAGTTTACCTTGAATTGGAGAAAAGGACATTTAGCAACTAGGAGCTGTGAGCCAGTCTTTTGAACTCATTTTCCCTTGGAATCCTACTTCCTATGGGAGAGGGCATCATAGGCTTTTAGGAGGATGTTTTTTATTTCAGCAGCTCTTATATATCACATTAGTACCATTCCCCTTTCTAAAAGCTCTGTAAGCCTGGTTCACTAAAATGATTTTCAACCAATAACCTTGGAGGAGGCACATTTGTGGGATTCCAAGTCAATAGCCTTAGAGGATCAATCCTCATGGAATACCCCTAGGATCCAGAAGGAGAGAGTCAGACTTGCTCCATAACCAAGACTTGTCTGAGCGAATGGGAACTGAGATATCTTACAGCATATGTGGGTCATGCACTTATGTAATTGTAGAGCCTAAGCTTTTCCTTGAGGGCATGTTCTATTTTATCTGTCTTGGTGTCTCCAAAATCTAGCACAGTGCTTGGAATATAGTAATATCTTGGTAAATGATAATTGACTGGTTGAGTCAAGTACTCACATGGACAAGATCACAGATCTTTCAAGGATGGAAATACTCATCTGTAGAGGAATTTTCACATGCATAAAGTATTCAAAATATTCAATCTGATTTGTTTCTTTCTGACTTTGTGCCTTCTGCATGTTTGTAGTATAGTCTTTTCTTAGACCATGAGCTCCTTGAGGGCAGGGACAGTGTTGATGCTTTCCTTTGTATGTGCAGTGCTTAGCATAGTGTGTCTAATAAATGATTGTTGGCTAACTTAACATTGTTATTGATATAACTTTTCACAAACTGCATTGACCTCCAAACAGATCCTCTTTATTTTTTCCATATGATTTGCCTGGCAAATGTTAAAAAGAAGGCACCTGGGAAAACTGAGACTTTTGTTTGAAAACACTGGGTTTTGGAGAACTTGTAGGGGATAAAGACAGAAATGAAGTTTGGACAGAAGATAAAGAAGCAAGTGACTGACAGAAAACTATTGTTCCTTGACCACTTGTATTAGGCCATATATCATAATATCTGGTCATAACTCAATAAGTTGGCCCATCAGAAGTACATATATACATGAGCTATACCTTTATATGTTTATTTGACAAGCCCTATGCTATCAGTTAATAAGACTGGAAAGCTGGAAAAAATGCATTTGTAATGTGCAAAATCCAGAGATTTGACCACTTAGAAGAAAAAACATGTTTGTGGTTTGGATGCAAGAGAAAGTAAATCTTTGTGATCACAATGGAAAAAATGATTATGTTGCCCTGTCATTGGTACATGTCCATATCAATTTCTGTGTCTATAGCAGGAGTAATGGAATACAAGTTTGAAAGGCCAGTCCACTTTTCAACATGATGTCCGACTTTACAGGTTCTTGACAAAGAGGTAACACATTCAATGCTCTAGGTCCCCTTCTAGGTCCCATTCTTTAGGTTCCATGGGTTATAAGGGGTAACATTAATGGTGAGCAATGTTAGCATCGACGACCATTACCTGCAAGCTGAAAGGGTCCTTAGAAGTCATAGGACCACAGTATCATAGAGCTAGAGCTGAAGAGACCTGAGGCTATCTTGTTCAAACTCCTCATTTTACAGATGATAAGACTGAGAGGCTCAATGAATTGTTGCAGGTGACACAGGTAGCCTGTGAAAGAACAGGTCCTCTGGTTCCAATGTTCTTTCCTTTGTGCCAGGTTGCTTCCCAAGCCAGTGTTAGTGAGAAGAGACACCACACTAATAGTAACAAGTCAGGAAGCCATGACTGAACTTGGAGAGTTTCTCATGTTAAAATGAAATATTGAATTATTGTACATAGAACATATGCATAGATTTTGGAGCAAGAAAGAATTGAAAATGTATATCTTAAAAAGGCAATTCTGCACTGTTTTTATTCAACATGTGGAATTAATTATAATACAGGTACAGTATGTTGATATATACCTTTGACCACACTCCATTAATGAGCATATTGTATATATTTTCATTAGTAATATGCATGTCAAAGCCTTCTCCTTTAGTTAGTGCGGAAAATCATGCAAGTATTTAGTTTGTGCATTGAAATGATATAATTGCTTCGGAAGAGATACTAAGAAAATCATGTGCATCCTTAAGTTGGCAAAATTATCATTTGACTTGTTTTATTCCTTAGGCTTGACATAAGGAAAATCTTCCTAACCAACAGAGATATTTACAAGTGGACCAGCCTGCCTTGGGAGAAGCTGGGATTAAACAGTGGCCGGATAACTACTTACGAGGTGAGTCATGGATTGAAACAGAAAGCCCCTTCCAACTCAGTCTTTAATTGCTTAGCCAAGGTAAGAGGGATCAGGGAAAGAGAGCATAGCAGACCAGTGCAGTTTTAAGGTTGTTTAGTTTCCTGATCTGTAGGAGAAAGGTGATGATAGCATGCAACATGTAGGAATTTGGTTTGTTTTAATTCTTCCATGGTATATTCATTTAACCCATTTTAATTGAGGACCTATGTACATATATAATGGACTCCATTTTCATCATTTTATGATGCACATTTACATAAATTGGTTTCTCATAACATCAGGAGGGAGTTTAGTACACTCCACTTAGTAAAAATAGGTTTATACCATACATAAAGACCTCAGTATTAAATGGATGTTAGCAACAGAAATTGGGGTTGAACTGGATGGTGATTGGCTACCTCCAAGTATATATAGCTCAACCTTAAGATACTTGAAAATGTTTTAGTTTCATCCTATGTATTGGCTAGGCATAGTCATGTCAATTTGAAATTTTCTTTAGATTGGGTATTGGAAATCCTAGGATGTTAATCAATGCACACATTATGCACATATTTTGAAACTAAGTATCATGTAATTAGGACACTCATAAGAGTTAGCCTTGTCTTCTAAGAAGGTATGTGTCAACTCTGCATACTATGGGCCAAGGAGATAGTCAACGATATTATTTTTGCATAGTATACAAGTATATATGGTCACCAAGTGTCCTACATATTAGTAAGAGAATGCTGAGTGAAGGAGTCCATGACAGATTCAGATTCATAGGGTTGAATATCGTCTATGAACTCCCCAACTCTGCTAACATACTTGAGGATAGCATGCTATGTATGGCATGTGTATCTTTAAAAGGTCTCTGAGATATTTTCACATAATGAACCTTGTTAAATCGAGTTTTAGCACATAAACTTCTTGGCACATAAAAAAAAAATCACAGGATTTAGTGTTGGAAGGGGACTTCAGAGACCAGCTAGTCTAAGACTCTCATTTTACAAATGAGGAAAATTGAGGTCTACAGATGTGAAACACTTACCCAGTCATTAGTAGTTAATAGAAGGACTGGGCTTCCAACCCAGATAAATGTTCTGCTATAGCGTGCTGCTGCCTTTATGAGGCCAGTCATGATGCATACAGGATACTGAGGGAGGACTCTGGATCAATGCACCATCCAACTTTGAACTCTCTCTAAAGCAGCCTCACCATGGCCACTCAGATTACTAGCATCCTTTCTTCTTAGAAAATTATGTAATATAACCACTTTCATTTAAAGGAATTAAATGATATTTCTTAGCAAATGTCATCTGTTATTGTTGGCGAGTATTTACAATACAAGTGAACCAGTCCACTCTATTTTTCAGTCCAAAAGAAAATGAGGAGTCTTTTGGAATGATAAAGAAAAACCTTACCTGGAAGCCTGGGGTTCAGGTTAAAAATTAAGTGTTTCGGTGTGTGTCTTGGTACCTTGCCTTAAATTTAAAAAAAAAAAAATGAAAAGAACACAACCACCAAAATATTCCATTTTCCCTCACTACCACCAGCTCCTATTCAGAGGAAGTGAGCAAAAGGAAGTTTAGGCGGGGAAACCCCATATATTTATATATCATATTCTTTCTAGTAAGTACATAAGGAATAGTTACATAGCTAATGTTTTTATTCTCGCTAATTTCAGCTCCTCCATCAAATAATTCCTTTATTGTTTCATAATGAGCTGAGATGCTTTAGAAGTTGAACGCTTATTAAATCAAAGGAACTGGAAACTTTTGGGGTAGAGTTTGAAGTTTATGGGAAACCAGCTGCCTCTGGAGTAGCTTAGCTGTGCTTCGATATTAAATTGTATTTTAAAGCTGAATTGGGAGTTTTCAATGCTCGCCATTCAGCTTCTTAAATAAAAGTTCAAGGTTAAAGGAGCCCAGCTACTTGCAAGATATCATTTGGGGTAGGGCAAATGGTGAACTGAAAGGAATTGGGCAATCATGGATCCCTTCTCAAGGAACCTCATAGCCCCATTAGCTGTGTTCAGAAAACCTATGGGAAAACATTAAGAACACAAGTTAAACACAAGAATTTTCAAAATTGAAATATGAATGAAATATTTTATAACTATATCCTCACTTCATTCTCTGACAATTAGCATGTTTAATTTTGCTACTATGTAGTTTGCTAAGGTTTAGTCTCCCTAGGATTAGTAAACGCAATATAAAATCAATGTCAGGAGAAAAATGAAGTCATCACGTAATGTACACAGCCTTTAGGCTTCTGGTTTTGTGTTCTCGTATTCCTAAGGTAGTTTCTAGACTAGAATAATATAGGCAGTTCGATGAACTCAAAAGTTATTGGAATCACTAACAGCTAATAACTAGTCTTCAAAATCTTGCTTACTAAGGAATTTGCTTAAAGAGCCATTTTTTCTATTTATTTTATATGACTATTAATGGCCTTTTAAAGTGTTTATACATTAGTATAAGGAACAGTGTGAACATAATTCACGTAGCACAAAATAAAAGCAGATGTACCCATTATAAGAGCATTGCTGCCAGGGATGGTAAATATGTTTGTGCCTGATAGCTTTAGGACTCCAGAATATCCTGCTATCTCTGTTTAGCAGGCAAAATGTGAACCAAGACAAGGCAGGTTATGATTTCCATCATGGAATTTCAATGTATGTGTGTGTGTGTGTTATACACACACACACACACATACACACATGCCATCAACATGTAAATTTTACAAAGGCTAATACAAGTCTTGAGAGAGAACTTTTCAGATGGTCTCTCTCCAATCAACGCGGTACTGCTGGGAAAGTACTATTAGCCACCTAGACAGAGAGGGCATCCCTTCAAGTTCCTTTACAGTGAGTACACATAAGCAGACAAACCCTCCCATAGCATACCATACAAACAATTTTAATTGTGTAGTTACAGTCAATAACCACTCCTAGTCAGAACAGTTCTGCATAAAGAAAAGTGTGATACACTTATAAAAACAGCTAGCTGTAACAAAATAACTGGTGTTTTCATAGCAATAAACTCATAAAAAAGAAATACACCTTTGTACAGAAAATTTATACAGATGTAGCTTTAAAATTGATTGTAAACCAAAGGAAGACACATTGCAAACATCAATTATTTTCACATTAATTGCATAAGTTTCTAAGGTGATCTATTAGTTTTATTTACCTAAGCTTATTTGCATGATAGTAAAAATTGCATACAACAATAAGAGTGAAGCTTATAGAATGAATTGCTTGGATAACATCGAGCACTTTTTATAGGCAACTGTGTAAAGCACATTTTCTCTATTTAAAACTTTTAAGACACTTTGTTTTACTGCCCATCAAAATACATTTATAAATAGAAAAGAATCAGTATGAGAACGAGAGAAGCAATATTACATTTAACGGAAACTTCCAAAAAAAATTAATTACAACATGATGCTGCAGGATCTACAAATAAATAATGAGGACTAAATTGTGTTTCACATTTTCTTTCCATTTTTAAAAATCATGTAACAATGAAAATGAAAAAAAATATTACAGTGACCTTTTATTTCCAAAAAAGAAAACAAATCTGAATTACGGCAGTGCCATATAATACAAGGCATTTGTTGGCGTGTGTTATTTTAAAACTGCATTCCACAGTATATAGTTCTTTACAATAGAGCAAGAGCCACAAACTCTCTTTTTCTTTAAAATAAGTGTGAGTTTCCAAAGATCAAGTGTGGAGTGTTACAGTAATAAGAATAATAATTAATAAGGAGAATAAAAATGAAACAATAATCACTGAAGTTGTAATGCTTCTTTGAAAGCTCCAGAATCAAGAATTACTGGTAGCATGCTTATTGGATACAACAGGGTGTAGCCAGTGAACACAAATTAATATCAAACAATCCTCAACGCTTCATCTGTAGCTGTAGAGCAGTTGGTAAAACATTTAGCGATCTGCATTATCTTTTTTTTTCATTTCATGTGTGTCTGTGTGTGTGTGTCTGTGTGTGCGTGTGCATGTGTGTGTGCAAGTTTCTGAAGACTCATTGGCCAAACAGTGAACAACAAAGGTTTCTGAGAGAATGCAAGATGGAATTTTCATTTAATTAGTTAATACCAGTGGCACTGTTGAATGAAAATAATACTTTTTTTCTTAGTCTTTCAGATCAGCATTAATGTCCGTGTTCCCTTCCACTGATAATTCTTCTTCTAATTTCACTGAAAAAAGGGAGTTTGCATTTTTATCTTGGACACTTTCCTCCAAATCTTTCAGCAACTCTTCTTCTTTATATTCTGCAACATCTACCTCTAAACCCGAATTGTCCTTCAGTTTCCCATGATGCTTGAGATAATATCGCTGGTTCTGAAAGAACTTAATAATAGTATACTTGGGAAGGTCAAGCTGGGCAGAGAGAGTCTGGATTGCTTCTTCATCTGGATACAGGCCCACATCTTGTATAAAGCTCTGGAGAATTCCCAGAGCTTCAACAGAAATTTTTGTTCGCGGTCGTGTCTTCTGCCGATTTTCATCCTCCGATTCGGCTGGTGAAGCAACGGTAGGCTGCCTAGGGGGAAGTCGGGGCCCAGGCTGCTGTTGCTGGGGTTGAGGCGGCTGCTGCTGCTGCTGCTGCTGTGGCTGCTGCTGCTGCTGCTGCTACAAAGACAGGAAAAAAATTAAATTCTATTTTTGTTATTAATCTATAAAGCTTACTAGAATTAAAAAAAAGTATTTATCATTCCCACAAATGGCTCCTTAAAGGAACAAAGAGTTCAAATAAAAAGCATAAGACAAGTTAAATGGCTCAAAGCGTTAAAAAAGCAAACATATCTCAAACTAATGTGACCTAGAAAGGAGGAGTGCTAATGTGGTGGACAATCAGCGATCAGGGGAATTTTTTAAATCCCTGACTTTTGACTTCTGCTCTGAAAAGTCACCAGTTAGCATTCTGGAAAAGTAAGCAATAAACTTAATTTGGAGGATACAAAACAAAGAAGAAATTAACCAAGTAAATTATGATGTAATTAACAAAGATAGTTAGAATGAAGATTTAGAAAGAATGGAATCAAAGATATTTTTAAAAGGTGAGCTACAGGACCCAATGGAAAAAACTCGTGTGTGTGTGTGTGTGTGTGTGTGTGTGTGTGTGTGTGTGTGTCTGTGTGTGTTATTCTCAACCAGGGGCTGGAAAATGGTGCTCTCATCAAAGATCATGTTTAAAACATAAGTCAATTCATCAAGATCTGTGACTGTTTAGAGCCACTATCCCTTTTTAGTCCAAAAGAACCAGCGAGAGTCTCTGATTTATGACTTTCTTGCCAAGTGATCCCAAAAAAAGTAGCAAAGCTTCTTAACAAAGGCCAAGAGACCGTATCAATGGATATCTTCATCCTGACTGGTAAAATTTCACTCTAGCCAATTCTGGTGTGTAAAGACTTTTTCTCCTAAGCCAAACTCATATTATGAAGTTTCAGATTTAGTGTAGGCATATTTGTTAATAATTAGTATCTATAGGTGCTGTAATTTGCCATATATAATTACATATAATAAATACGACACATTCACATATTGTATTCTAGATAGTTTTTTTTAACCAGCAAGGCAAATCAAACTGAGTAAGCAGCAAAATATTAGAATGTTTATACTGTGCATAAGCATTTCCTTTTATCCCCCTAAGAAGCAATTTTATTAAAAACAATTTACATTTTCAAACAAGTACTGTTTTATTACTTAACATATATCTTTCTCTTTTTTATTTTTGCTAAATCAAACAGTAAATTTTTCAGGCTTTCACGATTATTTTAGTGCTTGATATCCTAAGGGATTGCCTTTTTCAATGTGTTTTATCTTTAATACACATTCATGGCTTTTTCCTAGTGGCTGGAAAGTTCCCTTCTTTTTAGCTTTGTAAATATATATGTATCTTCTCCTATAGAGATAATATAAGTAATTCTCA
This sequence comes from Bettongia penicillata ogilbyi, assembly GCA_023548195.1. NCBI lineage: Eukaryota > Metazoa > Chordata > Mammalia > Diprotodontia > Potoroidae > Bettongia > Bettongia penicillata. Next base: position 4,740,631 of record JAJHZJ010000718.1, read on the forward strand.
AAGATAGCGGAGTTGGAGAATTCTGCCAGCCAACCATTTTCTCTTCCAAAGAGGAAACTGAAAAGATCCCTGTAGATCTCTCAAACAACAATGAATGATGCAGCATTAAGTTCACCCTTCACCCTTGACCCCGATGAACAACAGGAATACAGAGTATGACATTGTGAACCCGGAACCTAGACCTTCCATGTGGGAGTGAGGAGGGAAGAAAGTCTTGTTCTTCCTCAGCACAGGTTGGATTCTGTGGCAAAATCTTCCTTCAGCTTTGCTGCCATTGTGTGGTGGGCTTTTTCCCCCAAGTAATAATAAATTCTTTCTCTTTGATGGAGGGAGTGGGTCCTTGAAAGCCCCCTTTTTCTCCCTGACATGTTTAACTTGTGCCAGCTCACCTGTGGAGCAGCACCCAGCCATGGTCCAGGGGTCAGCAGGCTTGGTGAGAAAGTACCTCTAGGCTCTCCTTTCACAAGGGTGGTGGGAGAGGGGCTCTGAAGGAAAAACAAACATACATTGACTCACCCCTGATTTTGGATTTCTAAGGAAGGGACAGTGGGAGGGTATATCAGTGTGAATGGGGGAGAAGATAAAGAATCAAGTGTAGCTGTTCTGCTATTTTTTTCTTTCACTGAATCCAAGATACAGAGATGGGAAGTTGGTAAGAAACTTTCTCCACACCAGCACTCATTCCTCTGCCTGGGTCCTCTAGTAGTGTTGATCAGAGGTGGGTTTTGATTTTAAATTCTGATTTAAAAACAAAGGTACAAGACAATAAACCCAACAATTTTTAAAAATCCACATATACCAAAAATAAAAGCTTCCCATTAAGAAAGACACTCGTAGCTTGCTACAAGTACCAAGGGAAAGCTCTGTCACACTCAGGGAAAGCACACAAGAAGGAAAGGACACACTGATTCTTCTTTTATCTCCCAAGGAAGATGACAGTGTATTGTTACATCCTGCTAAGAAGCCTGTTTAGTCTGGCAGCAAGAAAAGAAACACTCATTTCCTTTGCTGAGTTTCAAGCTTTATTTACTTACTGCTATATTGGATTGGCCAAGGTAAACTAACCTGAATCTGTTCTGCTGGAACATGGATAATGTGGGAAGGTCTGTCACCATGGTGATGAACAGCATTGCTTTCTTGTTCATAAATGGCATCTCGTTCGGGCTGAGGAAGACTGAGGAACCTTCTGATCATGGAGAGATTCTCCCACAGGGTCCTGTTTTCAGGAGATGGGTCTTCTTTCCAGCGTAACAGTTCACATAGCCACCCCTGAAAGGTAAATGCATCACATGGTCAGCTTCCAGTAGTGGCTGGTTGACAAAAACGTCTCCCTTTTGTATTTAAGAAAAATCAATACCAGAATTAACATTTTTCATCATTTTAAAACACTCTTCTGCATTCTGTTCTACTAGTAATTGTAAGACCATTGAGAACCTTATAATTTGCATCCAAAATCTACCTATGCAACAGTGGTTTGTCATAACTGCTTGTACTGGCAGCCTTAGTTTTCTGTTTCAGGGATTAGAAATACATTTTCAAGGTCCTGGAAAATGCAAGCATCCAGAAGATGTGAATAGAAGTCTGTGAGACATCAGCATACATCTGCAATTGCATCATTCCCTTCCTGTTGTATGTGTTGATTTGTTTCCGGTTGAGAAGATTTAACATAGGTAGTCATTTCCTCTATAGGGAATTAGTTTTCTCCTAAAAAGGTGTTCCTCACTATTGTTTCATTTTCCCCCCATTTTAAACAAGAAGAACTTTAGTACCTGGGTTTTTACTAAAGAGCTGCCAATATAAATCAAAGGGATGGAGACTTTCTGGGGTCCCTCAACAAGATACCTAAAAGGCAGGTCTTATTCCTTAGCATCAATGTACAAAGGTGGTTGGAAGGCCAAAGGGTTCACGGTTTTCTTAAAGACCAGAAGGGAGAAAAAAAGAGATGAAAGATAGAATGTGACCTCAGCAGAATCTCTGGTGAGGTTTAATTAGATCCAGCCATAAAAGCCTGAGCTACAATTGCTCTGAAAACTCAAAGGGTTAAGGGACTGCTTCTAGCACACCTATGTAGTACCATTCAAACCTTCCTGCCTCCCTAAGGATTACGCTCTAGCGATCTGACTGGCAAACTAGGTAAGAGGGCTCTATGGGATAAAGGTGCCATGGGAATTCTCCAATACAGACAGACTCAGATGTTACAGCTAGGAGGCACTAACTCATTTTACAGAAAAGGACACTAAAGGCATGGATGTTACTCAAGAACAGAAAAGAGCAGAAAGCTGGTTTTGCCTCTGATGGTTTTAGATTAGCCAGGAGCAGAGCTGGGAAGTTAAGAATGGTGGTGGACTTCATTTCTTTACCTCCCTTTTTCTTCTTTTCTAAATGTACCTGTGGAGAAGTAATCCCCCTTCTAAATGGACACTAGTAGATGCATAAGAAATGATTATATTTCCAATAAAATTATATACTTATTAGTTAGGGGAAAGAGTATGTTTGGCAGAAAGGTTTCCATCTTCATGTTTTTAACTCTGAAGTATTGGTAATTTCACTTTCTAGGGAATAAGTTCTGCTCAAAATTTATAGGCATACGGTGAAAATTCAATAGGAATAATTGGAGGAACTAGTTGTTGCTTGGACAGTTTAGCTGCACAAAGTGGCTAACGCACTAAACACTGTTATCAGGTAGATCAATAGATCTATTGCTAGTTTAACAGTGTCTTTTTGAGAGCTGCTGTTTTACTTCTCTTTCCTTTGGACAGACCAGAGCTCAAGCTTGATGATCCAAATATGATTCTGCTTCTACCCCATGCATTTAATTCAAAGCCTGTTGTATAAGAAAATCCAACCATAAGAAGAAAGATCAGATGAATAAAACAGGCGTGTTTTCTAACTGAAATGAATAATTTTCTAGTTAGCTATGGCAATCTCATTGCAAAGTTTCGAAAGAACTTCTCTCAACTATACTTTTCACTGAATATAGGAAACTAGGAGACCAATCATTATCTTCATCAAAATGTTTACAGACCTTCCACATGCAATTATGGCTATGGAGATTATTTCTCTTGCAAGTCAACAACCGTGTTGAGCCGTAGTCTGTCTGTCTTTATCAGGGCATAAATAATCATTGCACCACAAAACGTTCCAGAATTGTTGCGAGGAAAATGCTTGATATAAATTTGAGGAGTTATTCTTTAAGCCCTACTGGTAAACTCTTCTATTGGAATTAAGGCAAAGATGGTAACAGGGCATCTTTAACTGTAAATCTAAGAGACCTGCCCAAGTGAATACTGCTTTTTAGGTAACATCAGGTGGGATCTGGATCCTTACTCTCCTGTGGATATACATTCTGAATGGGATTGTTTATCATTTTTCACCAAATTGGAGCTGGAATCATAGACCCTTTCCTCGACTGTGCCTCTCAACAATGATATCTTCAGATTGCTGATACTATCCTGTCTACTGTAGATGATCCTATTAGCATATATCATTCAGAAGTCACTGAAACTGTAGAACAAAATGGCACACTTATGAGGAAATTTAGCCAGTCTTTAGCCTACAAAAAGAGGAACAATAAGTATTTCAGAAATTTCCTTTTAGGACAATGGGTTATATCCCAAATATGTAACTTAAAATGGGCAAGAGATCACTTGAGATCACATAGATGTTAAAATGCTGCTATGAGCAAGGAGAAACATCAAAGAACCTGAAAATCCTTTTGAAACTTTCCTTAAAGCTATATAGAGATCAGTTAGCACTTGGATATATGTGAAAACATGTGGATCACAGATGTTCTTTGGAAAAGAAAATCATTAGTTCTCTTAGAATGGCTAATAATGATAGCTAATTCCTAAACAATCATGTTCATGCTGGTTTAACAAATATTTCAGAAAAAGAGCCTTGACTCGCTGAACAAATATTGTGCTTATATTGTCACTTCTATGCTTCTACACTTATGAGATGGATCCTTATTTTTATTAACTGCCCATGACTAACATAACATTTCCAGTAGCTTGCTATTAACCTCTGCCCTGAAATAATACTTCTAATTCCTTATCTAAAAATAATTTGATGAATTATAAGTTGAAGCATGTCTCCGTTAGCCTTTCAAAGCAATAGGATGATTTTAAGAGACTGAAATCAGATGCTTCTTAGAAAATATTTAAAGCTGCAGCTGGGAACTGTTAGTTCTTCAAGAATATTCTAACACAAAAAAATGGCGATTTGCTTAAAACCATAATGAAAAACAGACATTTTGATAAACCAGTTCTGTGGCAATGTGGAAGTAATTGGCTCATTTTCAGTTTGTGATGGTGAAAATCAGGTTTGGGGTATTTTAGTACTGTCATATAACCAACACTGAGTATTCTGATAGACTTTTAACTAGACATTAACTGAGATTAGTGATGATAGAGTATTAGTAGAGGGTACTGAAGTTAAACTTATGTCTCTTGTAAAACCAAGTCTTTAATACCATTTGCCAGCTCATTACTGGACAATCTAAAGAATATACCATAGTAAACAAGCTAAAATATTACTGTGCAATATTTGATAAACACAATTGTGTTCTGCCAGTTAGTATTTGGATATTTTTGTTTTTATTTTAGGGGAAGGAATAGGCATGCTGGGAGGAACAACCAGTAGAAATATACCATAGATTTTTTTCATTTCAAAATGTAAATATGACTATGTTTCCGGAGAGGTTTATGGTTCTTAAAACATGACATGACCAAAAAGTAGGGATGAGAAACCACGAGCTAAAATAGATCACAACTGTTCTACACAATCTGTAGAAAGGAAAAAGCAAAACAGGGAAGTAACAGGCTTAAAATAATTAGGCCAATCCATTCTCAGGAAACTAAAATGGTACAAGAAACAACCTAAACTTTAAACATAGTAAATTTGCCAAGCAACATTACACTGAATATAAAGAGGGCAAAATATAAACAGTAGCCACATGTAAATAAATTAGTAAAACTTTCAGGATGTTGCTACTTTTCAAACTGACAAAGTTTAATTTGACACCTTCTGTTCCAAACCCTTTGTTTCCATTCAAAATCACGCCTTTTGCTGCTATCAATCACAATGCTTCCCTTATTACTTAAAAAAAGGGAAAAAACCCCACAAACCCAACAACTGGCACAAGCCCTAGTTAAGCTGAAAATGCCATGCAGATGAATTCTGAGATAATATGTTCAAACCTGTTATATACAACACAAATCCTGTAAAGTTATGTATTGTAAACCTACATTTATTGAGAACTAAAAGTCTTAAATCCATCTGCCACAAAGGAAATACTGTTATGCACTTTATAGTAACCAAGTACCATCTGCAAATGTCTTGCTACAGTAAGCAAGAAAACGGTGAAAAAGACGCTAAACCCAAGATGTATAAAAAATAAATAAGGAGCTTCTGACTGTTTTTGGTTAGGGATTTATTAAAGAAACATAAGAGGTTTAAAAAAATGAGAATACAGAATGAGAGCCAGACTATCACAGGGAAAAAAAAAAGAGGAGGGGAACACAAACTCAAAGATAATAACAATAGCGATTTATGACAGTCCAGGAGGCACATGACTGTATGCTCATTTTAAAGCAGAAATTAGCGGTTCTCATCTCAATATTCTAATGATGTGCTTTCCTGACAGGATCGTGTTGTACCACATTTAAATAAAAATCCTGGCACCTTCCTCTCTCAGCTGCTAATTTCCTACCAAACAAAATCTCTGATTTCCACTCCACTCTCTTTTTAGAACAGTTAATTCAAGTCAATTCACTTTCCAACATTATAATGGATAAGGGGTGCACACTGATTTTAATTGACTGAGTAAAGTAACCTTCTTTCAGGAATGAATTTATTGTATCTCTCGAGTCTTGCCAGAGCGATCCTTTCATATCATGAACTGGTCTATAGCAGTTAGTTAGGAGCAAAACTAGTTTTCAATGGAAAATACTCTAGTTTTCTGTGGGAAAAGTTCCTTTGCCTATTACGCACACACAGACACATACAGACACACATGCACACACACACATATGCATTTCAAACCTTGTGAAGTTAAAAAAAATGACAATAATTTCCACTGTAACTAGGAAGGCATAAATACATTTAAAAGAAAAAGATAGAATTGTAATTTGAATTCTAAAAGGCAAAACATTTTATAGACTATATGCTAAGATATGATCCCCCCCTTTTATGTATTATTTTCAGGCATATTTTGCTCCAATCTCTGGGGCATATGGTATAATAATATATGGTATTAAAAGAAATCAATCTAAATAGGGAGGTATTTGATACAAACATTTTAGTGAAAGGCATGAATTACATTTTAGCGTCTAGTATGAACAAGGATTAAGTACATAATCCATTAAATAGTGCTTCTAACTAAAAAAATTCAGTATTGTAGACTAAACTACACTAGACATTTTGAATGAGTACATTTTCAACAGCGACTAACTCTAAAGCTAGCAATTTATCATTCAGTAAATAATTTTCGACTTTTAAAAGAATCTGTAAGTGTTACTTATGCTAATGAAGACAGTTTTGAATCTGCCCACAAACATGCTAATAGAGGGCAATTTTTTTTTTTTATTTACAAAGCTGAAGACACTCAAGGGTGATTTTCTATCAATGTTCTATAAACGCATAAAAAGCCGCTCTAATTGTAAGAGTCCCCAAACTCTTCCCCTTTAACATTGGGTTTAAGGATAGGATGGAGATAGAAATGGACTAATGGTATGACAAACTCTTGCTTTGAAATTCACAAAAGAGTTACATTTGCAGGATGTGCTTTTCATTCTAGTGGTGCTGGGCATCACCAATGAGCTTTCCTCTAATGTAATACATTCATATAAAGGACTGACAGACTCAAAGGAAGTCTCATCTCACTGGGGGCCCCAATGATGACACTCTCTCTCTCTCTGTATGTGTATATATATATATATATATATATAATATACACACACACACACATACACACACACACATACACATATATATTATCAGCAGGAATTACTTAACTAAGATAAATTTAAACATCTCTCCAAAGTACTGTGTTTCAAAAGTGACAAAAATGTAATCAACTTCGGTAGAAATTATGATTATAAGTATTTAGAATAATGAAGGTTTTTTAAGGTAATGTATACATTATAGATCACATTTATAAAAAATAGAAATTTATCATTATTTAAAGGGTCCCCTTTTTATATTGGGATAAAATGCATTATTGTGTTTTTAGTATGTATGCTTCAAACCAAACTTTGGGATTCTTCATTATGATGAACGGCTGCTTTTGCCATAAAGGAAAAAAAAAAGAGTCATAACGCATAACAGTGAGAAACATAATGGTGGCAAAGGAATACTGAAAGCATTTTAAATTATTTACTAGGTTAAGAGGGTGAAATGGGACTTTAAATACATCAAATTTCATCATCTGGGCCATTTTTTGGTGGCAAAGTGGTATTGATCTCTCCAAATGCTTAAAATTAACTATTTCCAGAAGGTCATTATTTGATTAAAGGCATTGAAGTTGAGGGCAAGAAATGATGCACTCTGTCTTCTTTCCCATTCAAATCATCACATAATTTAATCAGAACGATCCCATCATGTCCTGTAATAAAAATGCTCATCTTAAGATACTTTTTGGGTTTTGTCTCACATGTTAACCTTTAAATGCTATAAAGTTCCTTTAGAAGAAAAATGTTTGCTAAAGATTATTTTATAAATCAATGAGTGAGGTTTCTATCATTAACATTACAAGTTTTTCTCCTCTACAAATTAATGAAAATACTATTGTACTCTTAGTTCAAGAAGATCTTTACCTATAGAGAAAAATACAAATTATGCAAATAGCTAGACTAAGAAATGCAAGTGCTCTAAGGCACAGCTCAGAAGTCTTTAAAACTAAGTCTTCATCTTAAGTAACTGACCCTATTAAAAATACACGTGAAATAAATTGTTTGGCACCCAGTCTGCAGTATTATGATAATAACAGTCTTTTCCACTGTGAAATCACCACATAGACAATTCCTTAATTTCAATATTCTAAAAAGGATAATTAGCAAGTTTTGTCAGTTACACAGATAGGGGCATACAACATGGAAACAGTGTGCTAGAAAGCATATTTCAGAATATTTATTCAGAATATGATCCCATGGAGGTTGTGGGTATGGTTTCTCAGTACTAGATAGGGATAGGAGCTGGACCTGTGATTTCATAGACATAGCAAACTCCCTGGGGAGAAAATTCCTTCTACCCCCACAGGTTGGCCCCTTTTAAGTGACTTATGGTCTTAAAGAGCTGCCTCAGGCACTGAGCAAATTCAATAGTTTGCCCACAGTCACATAGATTACTTCAGAACTGGATATAAACTCTTCTTTTCCTGGATCTGAGGTAAGCTCTCTCTGAGGTAAGCTCTCTCTCTCTCTCTCTCTCTCTCTCTCTCTCTCTCTCTCTCTCTCTCTCTCTCTCTCTCTCTCTCTCTCCATTAAGCTATGGCTGCTTTTATAGGTATTGTATACATTTCATAAAGTACAATATATGGAGAAAAAAATGTTAATCTAACAATACTTTGGATTTTTGTCAATTTTTGGTGGGAAATTTTGTGGCATTCCTATTGGCAGACTTAGTTTTTCTACCAAAAAAAGAACAAAAAAGCAGAGATTGCCATACTTTTTTCCATCCTGCAAGTATAACCAAAAAGTTTCATGGTCTCCTAATGAAAGAACACATTAAAATAGCTCTCCATAAGCTCCTCCCCTTGAGTGCATCTGCCAAAATCTTGCCCAGCTTGGGAGGGGGGTGGGAAGGGATACAGAGAGAAGGAGAATACTACTCTTTATTTAGGGTAAGTTTTGAGATATGCCCTTTCTCCAATCCATTTTCCCCTCAGCTGCCAAAGAGATTTTCCTAAAACTTTGGTCTAGCCAGGTCATTCCCCTGTTCAATGGATTCTAGTGACTCCTATTTCCTCTACAATCAAATAAAAACTCCTCTGGCTTCACAACATGGCTTCAACATTCCCTTTGACTATCAGCATAAACAATACCCCTTCACACATCTTTTGGTCCAGCCACATTGGCTTTCTTGCTGTTGCACAAAGTTCTGACCCCTTTCTCATCTTTGTCCCTTTGCACATACTGTCCCACAGCCCTGGAAGGCTCTCCCTCCTCACCCCCCAACACTTTCAATCCCTAGTCTCCTTCAAAGCTCAGCTCAAAAGTGGTGTCCTACAACCCCTTGCCCCTAGTGCCTTTCCCAAGCAAGAGAACAGGACTGGGTATTTATTTTGTAAATCCTTACAGATGTACAAGTCATCTTCCCCAATAACATGGAAGCTCTTTGAGGAAAGGGCCTCTTTTCATTTTCTTTGTATGCCAGCAATAATATGTCCTTCACAAGTCTGCTAATAGTTGGGATGATCATTTTGCAAATAAAAATAATTTACTTAAAAGTTTCCAAAATAGAAAGAAATGGAATTCTAATGACTCTGTGACATGTACTCAATATTTTACAAATTGTGCTTATTCTTATGTTTAGTTTGAAATAAAGTAAAAGTCATTTTTAGAACTCCAAAGCCCCTCTCTTTAAGGTGCTGCTCATTGACTCTCTTCTCAATGACTACATTTAGGATAAGATATGAGTTCTTAAAAAAATAATAACCAGGGAATGTGTGTTGCAGTGATTCATGTTTTTCCTCTGTGGGTATTTGTGTTACATTGTATGTGGGTGGTGATTTTTCTTTTCCTAAAAATTCTGTGATTACATTTCCACAGCAAGGTATTTCTTGAAATCTGATCAAATGTGGTTGAAACTGTTCTCACTTAGAAAAGTTGTCAGGATATAGGGATATGTTACAAGGGAGGCATATATGCATTTATATGTATATGCTGATAAAGAAATATAATTGTGAGTACATACATACCTACATATAAATTTATATGATGATATGTATTTTTCAAAAAGTTTTTTTGATTTTTTTGATTCTACAACATAGTCATTTCTTGATGCCACTGAACCCTCCTTGAAACAAAGAAAAACAGTTAGATAAATTCAAGCAATTCAGGGACTTCCTCTGATAGTATACAATATAGTATTATGCATTTTTTCACCACCTGTCTACTGAGATAGAGCAAATGTAGTTGATCATATGTTTGCAGAATTGAAATTCATCTGTACATTTGATCAGATTTTGTGGGCTTTTTTCCCCCTAATTTGTGTTTATACTATTGTAGTCCTTGTGAACATTATTGCCCTGGTTCTTCTTACTGCACTACATCTATTCATACAAATCTTCCTATGTTTCTCTGAATTCCTCCTAATCAGTGTTACAGCTGTAGTTAACAGGAAACTGCTCAAAATGTGTAGAATTTGCAAGAACAAATGAGGATAAAAAAAGACCTACTTTCTACTGTGCTTAAAACTAAAAAGACCCATGCTAGTGGTTAGTTAAAAATCTATGCCACAAAATCTAGAGAACAGGGGAAACTATGAGAGAGTTCAGGGAGAAAGAACCATAAAATAGAGAAAATAATCACAGGAGCTCTTCATCCTTTTTTTTCTTTTTTTGTGGCAATATGACAAAGCCTCTGGATCTTTTCTCAGAAGACTGTTTTTAAGTTGGGCTTTTGTTTCCTCATCTGTAAAGCAAAGGGTTTGTATTTTGTAGGATCTAAGATTCAAAATATCTGCCTTTCTCCAAAATAAGCACATAATGAAATCTGCTGAATTGGAATGAAGTCACTGCATTCAGGGCAAGATTAAGACCAGAGTTTGATGTCATGTAGGTAGGAACCAGCTACCAAAAAGGCCAAACATCACTGATTTTAATGCAAAGAAGTAATGCTTTTTCAACACTGTTGTTGAACTAAGTCTCTTTTCATGATGAAGTACAATAAGTAGATAAAAATTAGACATTTAAGTATATCTATTTTTATTCCTTCATTTAACCAAGATTATATGTAAAGCACCATGCCAGGACTGTGGGGATGACAAAGAAACCATAGCGTCCTTTCCTTCAAAGAATTTAAAATTTCTAACATGGAAGACAGGATATGGGAATAAATAATTATAATTACAAAGTTAGGTAGGGACTTGTGATTTTATTGAGTAAAAGGAACTCCTAGGTGTGGAAACTCCCTCCATCAATGTAAGCTGGTACTTTCGCTGCAACTTATAGTTTTGGACAGTTGCCTAGAGTAATGAGAGGTTTTATCACAGTGCCTGGCACATTAATAAATGTTTATTGACTGAATGACTTGCCAGAAATTTGTTTTGAAACTGGCTCCCTAGTCTGCCTCTCTCAATATAAGTAAGGAAGGGGGAATAGAAAAGAGAGGTACAGATAAATCAGAAGTTCAGAGGAGGGAGATATACTTTTGGCCACTGTGGCAATGCCTTTTATATAACTTGAGAAGGTGAATATATATTTTGTTTTGAAAAACAGAATCCATACAATGTCAATAACATGTAGCATACATCCCCCAAAAGTTCTAGTCCTATACTAAAATAATGAATAGTTCAGTTCAATCTCTACACAGCCAACTTTTCATTTTCTCTTGTAAATCCTATATTTGTTTCTATTAGTATAATATGCCTAGCAAAGAATTAATTCAAAATGGATATTAGATCTTAAAAAAAAATTCCCATGATACTTACAGAGAGGGGAACCTTCAGCCTCAAGGCCACACTTGGTAACCTAGAGGACCACACTTGAGGATTTAGGAGGCCACAGGCTCCCCACCACTGTTTAGCACAAGAGCCTTGAAACCAAAAACAAACACTTGGCTGTTCAACCCAGGAAAAGGAAACCACAGAGTAGAATGGCACTTTTAATCAAAGTGGAAGGTATGAGCAAAAGAACAGAATATATAATCCACACACCTTTCCAGTCCCTGATTTGTGTCTTTGCAAAGCGGTTTTGTTATCCTTTCTTACAAATTCTAAATAACTGAAAAAAATAACTGAATAACTTAAATAACTGAATAACTGAAAATAGAATAACTGAAAAAAAAATCTTTAAATGCAGCTGTGAAAATATTCTACAGCCAAACATTCCATTTTGTATAATTTCTGCTACTACTCTGCCCCATGTGCACAGATAATTGAGAGTTAATAATAATAGTTAACACTTATATAGCGCTTACTATGTGCCAAGCAATGTGCTAAGGGCTTTACTGATATTATGATCGCCATTTTACAGATGAGGAAACTGAGGCAAGCACAGTTAATTAAGTGGCTTGCCTAGGGTTGCAACCTATGCCAATTTCTTGTTGGGGGCCAGTGGCCACTGAAGTGTTAGTATAACTGAGGACATTACTGCCTTACAGGGTAGGACCATCTATATTGTTCTTAACATTGCATCCAGGTAATCATGGAAGTTTAAACTGCATGCAGCATACTTAGAATGCATGTATAATATATTGGAAGTATATATATTTTAAATAAAAAGATTGCCAATAAAAATGGAAATGGTTTGGCCCATCAAAGAACAAAGCTCCAAGTACCTGGGAAAAAAATCACCAAACCTAAACACTGTAATTATATCCTAAGAATTAGATGTGATAGTGCTATATTTCTCTGCAAGTTACTTGGTCACTTATCTACTTTGTTGTGTGACTGTCATATGCAGGTATGTATCTCTGTAAATTAAAATGGTCAAACTCTCTAATAAAAAAAGTCTGAGAGCCATTAAGGAAAATTTACCTAGACTATAATACTTGTGCCCCATTTTAAGAGAATTCCACATATAAAAATGGGAAATCATGTCACAGATAAATTAAGAAGTGAATATTTACATTGCAAGAGTTTTATTTGCTTTATAAAATAATTTCTCCCAAGTTTATTTTAGCTTAAGCATATTGGAAAGGACACTAGATTCTTATTAGAAGGGCCTGGTTTCATATCCTGCACATACCAACTACTACTTGTGTGCCCTTAGATAAATCACTTCCCACTAATGGGTCTCAATCTTCTCATCCCTGAAAGGAGGGGAGTTAGGTGACCTCTAAAGTACTTTCTAGCTCCAAGTCTAATGAACAAATAAGTAGATTACTACTATTTTATATTTTAAAACAAATTGATTTTTAAAGGAAAAATGACTACATCTAACTTTTAAATATTTTATGTAGTACATTAAATAAGCCTAATACACCCCTATATATTTTGACTAAAAAAAGGAAATAAATGTCTTTTTTTCCCTTTATATCTATGATTTTAATAAAGACACTAAGAAACTGGAGCAAAGACAACCAGTTCTATATGAGAAACGATCAAAGGAGTGAAAATGCTTCGTCTGAGAAAGAATCCTGCAAGAGAAATTGAAAGAAGAGTTCTCTAGGATCAGATAAAGCTAGAACCACCAGATGCAAGTTACAGAGATAGGATCTCAGCTCATCTTAAGGGAAAACTTTTGAACCAACTTAGAACTGTTCACAAAAGGAAAAGGAAGTTTTGTGGGAAAGGCTTCTATCACAAGAAGTAAACATTTCCCTTGCTGGGGTAATATAATTTGGTGGAATGAAGCCTGTTCTTGGGTTAACATAATGGCTCTCCCCCCTTTAGGTCGGTGATGTGTCATTATTATCAGGGATATTGAAATTGATTACATCAAAAAAAAACTTGTTGATTTCAGGTAGATGTCAATAAGCCTAATAACACAGAGGCAGCATTTTTGAGTGGAAAGGACACTAAATCTGGAGTCAAAGTATCTGGGGCTCAAACCCATGTTCTCATAATAATCTGGGGTGACTTTGCACAAGTGACTTTTTCTCTAGAACTCAGTTTGTTCTTCTGTAAAATGATTATTTTGGAGGCCCCTCCCAATTCTAAATTCATGATTCTATGATTGTAAATCTGTCATTTTAATCTTACCAATTTTATGACTTGATTTTTACACTAACCTCTCCCTTTGCTCTGTAATTGAACTGAGGAAAAAGAAAATTTAATTTGTCATTCACTGTTTTGATGATATGTTCTTTGACTCATTATTGATGATAACATTATCTGGTCATTTTTAAGGTCTCTACGATTTATTCATATATCCCATATTGATTGTAATTTTTACTATGTTTTAGGCCACAAAGAAGATATATTTAATATTTTTTCTTTCATTTTTGAGTTATGTCTTGCCATGTGATCCATTTACATAAATGTGTCACATGATGAGAAACAATTGATATATTCCTTATGTTTCCCTTTCAATAATCATTTATTTCAATAATTAGTCATTTCAAAATTCAAGAGAAATATCATATTTAGCTTCTCTAACATTTTATTTGACTTTTTAATTTCTTATTTATATTTTCTTTGGATTTGTACATCAGAAAGAACATGAAAATCTCATACAATTTGTCTTTTTTGTGATTCAATTGGCTTTTTCTTTAAGTACTTCAATAATATATTATTTGATATACACATATTTTATATTGATATTATTTCTTTATCCATGGCACCTCTAAACTTCATATACTTTACTTTTTTGTTTGTTTTGAGTATAACTATTTTTATGCTTTCTTCATCTGAGATTATTCTTGCTATTCTTGTTGCTTTTTTTAGATTAAAATGAAGTCATGTCATCTCATTTTAAATTTATACAAATCTTTATGTTTTAAGAGTTTGGTGTTTACAGAAAATTATCAGATTTATTTTTCTATTCTATTCTGAAACATTCCTCCATTTCATGAGTGAGTTTGTGAATGAGTTATCCCACTCCTCGGTAAGATAAGAAGTTTGTCTTTTTCCTCTTTCAAATCCTATTACAACATTTCTTTTGGATATATTGAAAAGAAGTCAGTACTAGGTATCTATACCTGGTCTCAGTCTTATTTTTACCCACCAGTCTCTAATGAATTTTTTTTGTTCTGTTTTGTTTGTCTTCCACCAATATATGCATATTTTTTTTGAATCAGCTTTTTTTTCTCTAGTAAAAACAATTCCCTCCTCACTTTCTTCACTACATTGGACATCTTACCATCTTTTCCTTGTCTTATTCCAGTCTAATTCCCTGTTCATTATACTGTACTTCTCTCTCTCTCTCTCTCTCTCTCTCTCTCTCTCTCTCTCTCTCTCTCTCTCTCTCTCTCTCTCTCTCTCTCTCTCTCTCACACACACACACACACACACACACACACATGTTTGCATTCCCTTGTCCCAACCCAGATCAGAATGTAATATACAAACGTGCTTCTTCTTTCCCTATTTTGATCTGTATATTTAAATAATTTTATGCATAATTCCTCAATTTAAGAAAAGAGCAAACTCTATTTTCCTCTGTGCCTCCTTCCTCTGGTGTGTTTCTTTTTGAAAAACAAAACCCAAATAAGACCCTGAAGGGACACAATTTTTATTTCTCACTTTCAAAATACAAGTACTTTCAATCCATAAGGATATCATCAAGCCCCTTTAAGAAATTTGAATATTTTAATGATTTCATTATACTTGACACACCTCAAGTTTTCTCAAAAGAAATGCTTAGAAGTAAAATTTGGTTAAAAATTCATTTCACTACATTAGTATTATGTTCAACTTTACACAAAAAGTTATCTTCATTTGTAAGATGTTTTCTTTTGTTTTCCTAAATATCATAATTCTTTTCTGCCCTTTCTTTACTGTTATGCAAAGTAATCCAGGGAAATTCCAAGTAGAGTTCTCTAGTACCTCAGTCATCAATTTCTGGACATCTGAAAACATATTCCTGGGTAAATTAAACGTGGAGTTCCTCTCTTCTGGCATCCTATAGATTCTATCAAACTGGACTTTTGTCCTCTGGTTCAAATTCTTTCTGGGAAATTTTCTTCAATGATTTTTTAAAATGTGGCTTCAAGCCTTCTCTTCATCATGTTTTTCCTTGAGACCTATGAATCTTAAGATTCTCTCTCTCAACTCTGTTCTTTAAGTTAATTCCTTTTGATTTTGGATTCATACAAATTCATCTTATTTTATTGTTTCTTAACTTTATTCTAATAATTTTTGTTAAATTATTGAATTTTTGGAGTTTTGAATCCTTTATTTTATCATAATTTTGTCCACTGTTTTGTTAAAATGTTCTACCTTCTGTTTTGAGCTATTAATTTTTCTTTCAAGTTTATCATTAAAAATGTATAATTTTATTCATCATTTCTCCTTTTAATTTATATATTAGGCTTTCAAACCACTCTAGGGTATGTTGTACTCATTCTATTCTGTTTTCTCTGATTCTATTTGTAGTTACTGAAGAATTCTTTCCTTCTGAAAATTTCTCCTGGCATTTTAAACTCAACAATATTTCTTCACAGTAATAATATTTTTCTCTGTTTTATCATGTTTTTAATCTTTGTTTATCTATAAGAATTTGTAGGATTATTTTCCTCTTAAATTATTTCCCTTTTAAATGTTTTTAAACACTTTGTTTGGTGTATTTATTACTATTTTTCTGGTGATGAGATAGACAAGAGCTTAGCTATATCCCTTCACACAGCCACCTTATTGCCTCAAGGAAACTATTTTATAAGCATACAGTTTGAACTATGAAAGTCTAGAAAATGTAAAGATGCCCCAGGGAAGCCTCCAAACACCTTTACCCAATTACACTAATAACATCTAAATCTGTTGACCTTTAAAAATAGAACACTGATCTTTTAATAAAGCTTTTGGTTTGACTGGGGAAAGAGGCTGAGGTAGGGCAGACAAAGGATAATCTAGGAAAAAGTAGGTTAAGTTTTTCTTTAGTGTTCTACCGTTTTCTCTCTCTCTTCTCTTCTTTTTTATATTCTTTTCCAAATCATTTCCCTATTATCTTATCAAATTCTTCTCAAGTCATTCACAATAAAACAGCAACTTCACTAAGCAGTCTTAACATCTTCTCAGATTTGAAAGTGTTAATGTAAAGAGCTTATATACTTTGGTGACTTTTCAGATTTCAATCAGCTGGTGAGAGAACTGGAGTTGGGAGGGAAAGAACTTTCTCAGCACTTCTAAGATCCCACCATGTAGACAATCAATAGGCCATAACAGACTTATTTCTAAGTGAAAAAAGTGCTTGAATTAATACTATAAAGACTGTTACTGTGCTCAACAGTACAAGATTAAATAGACATTCTGAGGTAATGAGCACTTAAAATACCTATGTTTTCAAATTTCAGGAAAAAATATTAGAACAAATAAATACATTTTTAGTTCTGTTTCAGTATTTCTTAGAAATACTTTAATAACATGATTCAGTTATGTGCAAAACATTGTGTCCAATGAATGCACAAAAAAGTAAAACATGTAAATTGCTTCAATTTTTTTCCCTGTAGTTTTATCTGTTATTTGTTTCATTTCCCATTGTGAGAATTAGGCATATATGAATTAGGTACTTATAGATTCTTGAAACAAACTCTCTTTACATTTTCCTTTATTTCAGAAAAGAACTATGACTTTTTAACGGTGAAATAAAGTTTATCACTAGGTGAATGGCACCGTCCAACTGAAAACAGGCAAGTTCTAACAGCTTTTCCTCCAAGCTTTTTTTGGTTCAGATTTTGCCTTATACCCTACATCGAATGCTCCTACCTGCTGATCTGGCAACAGTTACCCTTATATAATTTAATGATATGCCATTTTAAAGTGTAGATACTATATCTCCCCCAATCCAGTTTGTAAGCCCTCTACAAATGACCCGCCAGATCTTGCAGTTTCTCCCTCCCCGACCTTTTTCCCATTTGTTTCTTTCTCATTACCCATACAGTTACCATCTTCTCATATAAGCCCTCATCAGCTCTTGCCCAAACCACTGCAGTGGTTTTCCATTGGTATTGCTGCCTTCCATCTTCCTTCTCTTCAATTAATCCTCTACCTGGTGATTTTCCTTCAGGCCAGACCTGACTGTGCCAGTCCTCTTCACTAAACTCCAGTGGTTCTTTCTTTACTCTACTATGTTTTCTAATTTGATTCTATAAGTCTATCCTATAGTTCTCTAATTTGATTTAGCTTTTCAAACACTTCTCAACTTAGCTCCACCCATTTTCCCCAACTCATTGTACAATATTCGCCTTCTTGCACTCTGTAATCCAGCACACATGGTACTTCCTCACCTTTCTTGGTATCCTTGTGTGGGCCACCCCATATACTTGGAATGTTCTTCCTTCTCCTTTCTGCCTCATATAATATCTGACTTTCTCCAAGAATCAGCTTTCATACAAAGACTTTCCTGAACCTACCTCAACTGCATGTTTTTTCCCTCCCTAATCACTGTGTATTTTTTTAACATATTCTGTAAATACACATGTATACACCTTTTTCTCTGATAAAATATAAGCTCATTGAGAGTAGAGATTATTTTTTGTTTTGGTTTGTTTTTGGTCTTTGTATCCTTAGCAATTAGTGTAGTACTTGGCACACAGGCGCTTAATAAATGCTTGTTAAATGATTGTCTTCCAGATTTGTTATGGCCAAAAAATTTGTCACCCTGAAGTTAACCTGGCCATAAGTTTCTTTGAATTTGGCCTTGAAAAACAGATATTCCAATCCAATACTCAAAGTTTTCCCAGCTTGTTACAACTCCTCAAAGCTTACCCTCCATGGGCAAGCTTTAAGAAACTGAGGTCACCTTCATGCTATGATGAGGCATGAAAGAAGTGAATATTACATACTCAACATAATCACAAATCCTTTAGTTAGTTACCAACAAAAAAGAGTATTATGAAACTCATGATTGCCCTCAGAACCACACCAACAAACAAAGACTTCATATTTCTCATCTACCCATATGCACACTCTGAATTCCTTCTACTTCAACTGTCTAACAGAAAAGACCTTGGAAGGTGGGGCATAAAACTCAATCTATAATAACAATTGACATTTATATGATGATTTAGGGTGTGCAAAGTGTTTTACATCTGTTGACTCATTTGAGAGAAAGAAATTGAATAGGTCCTGGCAGAGAAACCTAGAACTTTTTTCCTGAGAAAGTAATGTTTCATCATTAGAAAGTAGGTAAACAAGGGACTCAGACACAGTTGCAGGCTCAGATACAGTTGCAGGGAGGGGACAGTGGAGTTTCTTCCGCAATGTTTACAAGTATATTAGATCATCGATCTTCAGCTGAATGACACTTTAAGTGGCTATCTTCTCTCTCCCTCCCTCTCCCTCACCTTTCTCTCTCCCTCCCTCTCTCTCTCTCTCTCTCTCTCTCTCTCTCTCTCTCTCTCTCTCTCTCTCTCTCTCTCTCTCATTTTAGAGATAAAGAAACTGAGGTGGCCCATGAAAATTAAGTCTCACAGATAATGAGCCGCAGAAAGGAATTTTTAAGCCCAGTGCTCTGCACTTCAGAAGCACTGTTTGCTCCACTCAAGGATCTGAATGGATAGCACAATGGGGTCAGGTTCCAGTGCGTAGAAAATGAAAAATATTTAAGTACCAGCAAAACTTAGTCATTTCTATTGTTGTTACCACTTTATAGACCTGTGTGGGTGTGAGGGAAATGTTTCCCCATACTGGATTACTTCTATGTAACACATGAAGAAGACTGTGCAGGGTATTTACAGAGAAATGGGAACTAAAAAGCCAACATGTACAGCCAGTGACGATTATAAATGCATATTTTGTTATATTCATTTAGAAATTAAAATTCTTAATTTTTTATTAGGAAAAAATAATTTAGAAACATATTTTGCCCTCTAGTGTCTAATCCCATGGGGTTCATTATCTTCTTTAATACAAATCAAGGATTAAATTGATTATTAAACAAGCTATTGACCTCTTCTCAAGCTTAAAACAAACATTTAAAATTAATTTCAAGTTGGGGGAAGAAAAGAGGAAATGACTTTCAGATAATTTAGCACAGTATGAACTGGATTTAAAAATATGTTTATATAATAATAGTTCATCTTCACATAGTGCTCTAAGGTTTACAAAACACTTTTTACATATCTCATTTTATCCATACAACAACTCTGGGAGGTAGGGGCTATTACTATCCACGTTTTATTATTATTGGTCATCCCCATTTTGCAGTTGAAGAAACTGAGGCAGATAGAGGTGAAGTGACTTGACAGGTCACCACGCTAGTAAGTGGCTGAGGTAGGCTATGACCTCCCATCTTCTTGACTCCAATACTCTATCTACCTTGCCACTTAGTTACCTATGTACATGTCTGCTTCTTCTTGTCTATAAATGTGAATTTATATTTTATGCATACACATCTTCCAATGACTCCTGTTGAAGGTGGACCCTTTACCTAATCCATATTCCATTTAAATAGCAAAACATTCTAGCAATAAATCAAACAAAAGAAAGATAGCACTATTTGAAGTACCATTGTTTGTAATCAAGAAATATGAGGGAGATAAAGCTCCTTAAGGAACCCATATTATTTCATGTATATCATCTAATGATAATAGTTTACACTGCTTTACATTTTCCACAAATTTTCTAATGTAATACTATTATTTCTCCTTTGTAGATGAGGAAATAAAGCTCCAAGAAATTAATAGAATTGTCCAAGGTCACTCAACCATTGTAGGGATTTGAACTTGGGTTCCTGACTCCCAGATCAATGTTATACCAATTGCACATGCCCAGAAGAGATACTTAACTCCTATCTTTTCTGCCAGATCCAGTCTGTAACTAGTTCCTTGCCTCTATAAGATTTTTTATGTCTACTTCTTTTCTATTCCTATAACCCCAGTCAAAAACCCAACTATTTGGATTCTAGATGTGCAAACACATCTTTACTACGACTTTGTGTTCCTTGACCTCTCCTCTACTCACAAAAGAATCCGTTTAAAATATTCCTTCTTACAGTTGCTCGATTTTATAGAAGCTTAGTGTAGCTTCAAGTTGCTGTACTTTTCAAACTTTTAAATTCCTAAAAGCAGCCTTCAAATTTTGCCCTACAGAGGATGTCTCCTTTTGTTTCCTATATATCTGCTCTAATTTCCTGGCTATACCTTACCTTCTCCTCTCTAATCAAGAAAAAACCTTATTCTTTGTCCCTAATGAGTCACACTTTTTTAGGCACTTTGACCAAATCTGTTTGCTAAAATAACAACTTTAAAGCAAAACATGTTCTTATCCTTTAAAACCTGCTCTTTTCCTAACAATTTTTCAGACAACCTGTTCCTGGATCTGGTCATTCCCATGAAAACAGCACCTTCATTAGTAGAATAATAGGTTTTAGCACCAAGAGGGACATTGGAGATGATTTAGTCCTGGCCAACCCTTTAATCTTAGAGATTAGGAAATTCAGGCCCAGAGACACTAAACAACTGGCTCAAGTTTACACAGGCAGTAAGCATCAAAGCTAGGATACTTGTCCAATCTCTCAACAACACAATTTAGAGCAAGGAGGGAAAGAGTGATCACCTCAATTTCAGCTCTCTTGTTTTCTAGATGAAGTAGCTAAGGTCTAACAAGTTTAAATTCATGCAGGAATGGTCATCTAGTTAGCTAATGGGAGAGCTGAGAGTAGAATTCAGACCTTTTGGCTCACAATCTATTTTTCTTTGCACCTCACAAGTCTGAAAAATATAGCTGGTTTTCTAATAGTCTGTTATGGAAAGGGTACCATTTGTGATTTTTGAATTATCTGTCCTTTCTTATTTCCTTTAAGCTGAATGCCTCAATGAGAAAAACCATATCACATTGATTAGTGCAGTGCCTGAATCTAGTGGAATTGGACCCAATTACTATAATGTAACATGTGCCAAAATGAATACATCTTTCCTCTTACAAGTGACGTTGACATATCGTTTTAAAGTCTGCAAAAAGACTGACAAGCATTTTATCATTTGGGCCAACACTATCTTTGTGGGGAGGTACCATCATTATTTTTACTCCTGTTTTGCAGATGAGAAAACTGAGGCTTAGAGAAGTTGAACTGACAATGGCACATTCATACAACTGATGAGTGTTAGAAGCGGTATCTGAATGTAAGTCTTCCTTATTTCAAATTAGAACACTTATCTATTCTACTAGATTCACCAAAAAGGGCAATTTGGGATGTAATTATTTACAATGGAATATAATTCTTTAATTAAAGATATCTAAGATTCCTTTAAATAATGAGCTCCCTTAGTGATTTAAAAATGTTATTCAATTTACATTAAACTTTTCCAGGATATATTCTGTTAGCTATACGGTTAACAGCAAAGATAGCAGAAATGAAGTCAAAATATTTTTTGGCTTTTGGAAATAAAAACAATATTCTTTCTGTCATATTCTCCCATATAGCTATGCAAACCCTTGATTTTTTAAGGATTGTGACATATACTTGAGTAAAATATCTGAATACAATGATAAAAAAGAAAAGGTAAAAATAAGCATCACTTCTGCTATGGAAGGGATAGGTCATCTCATGAAATAAGGACAACTTTGTATAG